>PVJN01031713.1:0-24663 GCA_004026805.1 Lasiurus borealis | reverse complement strand
TCCTACTTTATTAGGGCTTCCTTCTTTCTCTGCTTAAAATGAAACAACAATTTTGGCCCAATCCTTCTAGCTTAGAAACATATCTGTTGTTTTCACATTTATAATGCCACAATAATATTCTGAGAAATATATGAGAGTCACTAAATGTCAGTATAACTACAGAAGCTTATGATTTTTGTCATTCCTATCCACATATGAAACACTTGCTTTATCTGAAAATGTAATCATCCTTTCTATCACAGTATTATTTTCTCTGTGAAGCCTTACTAGATTTGTACACACCAATATTACTCTTATAAACTCTGTAAACCACAGCAATCTGTTTATGCTTCTTGTATCAAACATTGCTGGTTGCTCAACTAGTAGCCACTGCTCTCCCACATACACACCTGTATTCTGACAGATGCACCTCACATTGTGTATAATAATAAATGTGTAATATGATAATTAGACTGGATATCCAAATGACCTTCCAGACGTCATTCTGGATGAAGCTATGGCAGCAGGGGCTGAGGCAGAGGCGGTTAGAGGCCACCAGACAGGCAGGCCAGTGGTTAGGAATGACCAGGCAGGCAGGCAGAGTGGTTAGGGGTGATCAAGAAGGCAGAATGGTTAGGATAAATGAGGTAGGCAGAGTGGTTAGGGGCGATGAGGCAGCAGGTAGAGTGGGTAGAAGCAATCAGGCAGGCAGGAAAGCTGTTAGGAGCCAGCAGTTCTGGATTTAGAGAGGGATGTCCAACTATCTGTTTAGGCCCGATTTGGGCCTAAACCATCAGTTGGACATCCCCTGAGTTATCCCAGATTGCAAGAAGGTACAGGCCAACTGAGGGACCCCCTCTCTCACATACACAAATTTCATGCACTGGGCCTCTAATAGAATGTAAAGATGCAAGGTGTTTTTACCTTGCAATGCTGCTTTTCAAATGTGGATAGTGGCACTTGGCAGAATCTACAGGGAGGTTTCTAGAGAAGGTGACAGGCATTAGAAAGTCAGATATGCACAGATAAATCAACTAAAATTCTTAAAGGAATGAACTAGAGAATGAAAGCCTATGGACTCAAGGAGACAGAACTACAAGAAGGAACTTTCCTGTCTCTTCCATGACTTGTGTCACAAAATTCAATGTGCACCTCCTTTCTTGTTGCTATGTATGATGATAAACAGTTATTGTTTAAGGCAAGTTTGGTCTCATGTCTCTTATTTAGTTCTGATATGCTACTCCTATACTTGCATTCTAATTTATTGGCATGTGTGGTGGATAATGAATATACATTGCACAGATTAAACTACTCTGCATGAGTTTTACACGCTGGGCATTTAATTTTAAACCATAGGTAAAATCATTAAGCTAATTTATTGCAGGTTATGCAGATTGTGTAGCAGTTAAGGTCTATATTGACTAAGCTTTTTTTTAGCCATTAGGATGAATAAAATAAAACAAACAAGATCCAAATACCAAATTCTGATTTTAGAAGTGATTTCTTCCATTCATTGTTTTCCTGTTCTCAATAATTCACTATTATAGAGCAGAAAGCCCATTGAATTATAGGTTTTTAATTAGGTTGTTCCTTTAATGTGTTTTATGCCTCAGTATGTTTCATGCCCACTCCCAATCTGATATTGGCTCTATATAAAGTTGTTCTTGGATGGGATAGTGTTTTCTCTCAGAAAATAATATTGTACCAGAGGTGTTTACTTTATCTAAAATGTAAAACTTAAAGTAAAATGAAAATAATATTTAACCTATTTATTTATAAAGGAAATTCCTACATTAATGAGAAAGAAACCCTAATTATATTTTTATAATTCACTAAAATATATGTAAATCCTTATTGTTATAACTAATCTAATTAAATCTAATCATTTTAAATGTACAGCAAACAACATATATAGTTCTAAAATTTTCTTCTGAGATCAGAAACCACAGTGTTTCAAAAGCTCTTCTTTAAATTAAACGTTTGTTATTTTATTCCAGAGCCAACTTTATACACTGATCCCATAAAAAGAGACTCTCAAATATTTCTTCTCTTGAAAAGAGAAGAAAAGCCAGACTTCACCTACCTCCCAGTCTCCTTACAAACTTGTCCAGTAAAGGAGGCTCCAGGCCTCCCCCTGAGGTGGCCTGGGCCACCTCCTCCCCCACCCCCACCCCCACATCCCTGCCACAGGTGCCTGTGTCTGTGGATGGGGGTCATACATTTAAAAATGAAAGCTCTTGTTCCTTAACAGGGGATACAAAATCCAATGACTCATGATTTTACAGTTGAAAAATGGAAAAGCACTATCTCTTTTCCAAATAAATCTAACTCTTATGTTTTTACCTCTGCATATTTCACAAACCTTCATAGCCATGGCTGTTCTTGCTTATATTTGTTCAAGTGATTCTGCTTATATCTGTTCAAGTGATCCCTCGGGTATTTTATTGTCTTACTTCTAACTGAACATTTCTTCTTTTTCTGATAAACTATGAGAGTTGTTACAGAATTACCTAAAAGTTATATTATTATTCTTTTTATTTAAATCCAAATATTGTTTTGTCACTGTCACTTAATATTAACATTTTGCATCGAAAGTTAATTCTTAAGTAAATATGCTAAAAATGCACTTAAGAGCTGAAAAGGGAGGACAGGGGGTTAGTAATACTCATGTTTATTCCTCAGCAAAATATTGCTTTAATTTTTATTCTAAAAAGTAATATTGCAAAATAATGATCAGGAATTGTTTCAAGTATACATTTGTCATATTGAGAGCTTTAATTTGTAGACTCTAGTTATTTTGGCCTAAATTAAAATGTATATAATTTATTTTCAATAAAGTATATTTCTTTAATTTTATATTGATAACTCAATGTCTATCTGAGTGTTTTAAATTAATTTTCAAATGTTTTGAGGAAGTAACATTTGCTTTTTACTTTCACAAGATATAATTGATTAAAGATATTTTAGTAATATGTACTTAAATTGTGATAAGCATCTGTCATCATTGTTTAAAGAGTTACTATTTATATTTAATCAATGCTTTTAAAATGTATTCTAGACTCAGTTTGCACAATATTTTATAAATAGAGGTTTGTATATTCTGTTTCCAAACCAGTAAGGCAGTTATCCCCTGAACAGTTCTATTTGTCATTTTATTATGTATTATTGCTCCTTGTGACTGCCTGGCGCCTTGAGAAAATAAAATCATTTACAATTTAAGCATTTAATGACTCTAAACCCTCAATACTTTTATAGTAATTGCATAATTAACTCTCATAATGTAATACTTTAAATAAATGATAAAATGTTGTATAGCACTTCAATCAGATGTCCCAATTCACTATTTCCAAATGTTGCATTTGTGATCCACTCACAGATTTCCACTTTTCTCCAATTCCTTGTAGAAATGTTATAGTTATTAAGCAATTCACTTGAGAATGATAAGTGTGAAAATATGTATATTTGAACATAACCATGATCCAACTATATGACAGCCAGATTTGAACTGGCTTACTAGATTTTCTCAAGAGTCGATATTGATCAAGGGAGAATTTATATTTCTCTCAGACTTTTTTGTGCATATAAGAGGATGGATGTTTGCCTGAGGATATCCAAATAAATACATTTTAGGTCAGTTAAAATTTATGTATCTTTCAAATCCCTTACCCATATTGAGAAAATAAGGAATTAGATGCTATATGAAGAGGATTTCCTTGGAGAGAACTATCCATGAGTGCCCCCATGAACTTTTCTGGAATTTCTAGTACAATTTATTAATCCCAAGTCAAGAGAGTAATTCTAAAGAAATAATTTAGGGCTGAAAATACTGGGCTATAGTTTTGGGGACAATTCAACCTCCCCACTTGAGAAATATAAAGGGTGAGATGAAGATAGTAACAGGAAGGAGAGCAGAGGGCATGGATAGGTGAATACAGGTAACAAGAAAAAATCAGCTTCAAATACCTCCCAGGCCAGGCCAGTATCATTTAACTAAGACTTTTACTGACCCCTCTCTCCACCATCTCTTCTCTCTCACCATGTCCCAAAGCTAAGCATTTTGAAACTGCCTTAGGCAAGCTGGAGGAGGAGGAATGCACGGGGTTTGAACAAAACATGGTAAAGAAGGGATCACTCCATCTTTCCTGTAATACAGGCATGGGAATAGCCCAAGTTGGAAAGGAGGAAAGAGGTTTCATTCTTAAGTCCTAGAACTAGACATGAACTGACACAGTGTTGTTGGGTTTCTTGTGGGTGTTTTTGTTTTGTTTTGTTTTTTAATTGATTTCAGAGAGGAAGAGAGGGAGAGAGATAGAAACATCAATGATGAGTGAGAATCATTGATTGGCTGCTTCCTATATGCCCCCAACTAGGGTTTGGGCCTACAATGCAGGCATGTGCCCTTCACTGGATTGAACCTGGGACCCTTCAGTCCACAGACTGATGCTCTATCAACTGAGCAAACCAGCCAGGACCTGAAACAGTGTTTTAAAGTTCTGAAGTGATCGAGTTACCAGAAAGTCAGGGAACTTGCCTGAGTTTCTAAAGTGGCAGGGGAGTAACTATTCTGATAGTGATTAAAATGGACAGTAGTCAATGAAAATAAAGTTCCTTTGTTTATTTTATCGCACCATCTGTGCTTAAACATTGGAATAGCATTTACAAGAACAAGGCTGCCTTCACAAGGGGGCACTGTTTTCTCAATATAGCAGCACTGTTATGAAATGCAAATACTACTAGAGTACACTAGCTGACTTAGCCTCCTCACACTCTCAGTACAGTTCTTACCATAGGCAATATTATCTGTCTCGGTTTTGACATAACCACTGTGGTGGGTCTGCTTGGATTCCAGGTAGAATATACATTTACAAGAACTGTTTCCTTAGAAAAAGGAAGCTGTGGTCTCAAAAGCAAAGAAAGACACTGGTTTGGTGATGTAAAGTTTTAAAAAGACACGAGAAGGATATAAAATTGCAATATACCACAAAACCTACAGTGCTTCTCAGGTGACAGAGAAATTGCTCCAATCGATTTTAACATCCCATTAAGGCCAGCCAGCAAACCAGAGAATGTGTTGTCTGCAACAATGAAGCATTTCTCTGGAGATTCGGCCTTGGTAGAATAAATAAAAAGGGGCAATCCCTTCTATTAATTCAGTTCACTCTGGCCATTGATAAGAATAGAAAGTCAGATTCCTGAAAATCTTACACTTGGGGGAAAATGTTACTATAGTTAAATAGAAGTTGAAACACAATATGAGTGATAAATGTTATATATCCTCAGGTCAATCAAAATATTTCCTTCCAGTGATATATAGGAAACATTGAGTAAATAGATGAAATCTTCATTATGATCTTCAAAATAGTTGAGCTAAAAGTATAAGCATTAAATTTGGGAATAGAAAGAGATGGATGAGATATATCCTTCTCCAACTTGTCAGGACAACAATTCACTTGTTCACAAATATAGCTCAGTAATGGGTATGTGTGTGGGGGGCGGTGCCCATATGCATTTTCAAACAATATTTTGGCCATTCTGAGTTTTTGTACAAGAGCATTAAAATGTGTTTATTAGTCAGTGTATGTAATATTTTCTATTAGATTTAAAGAAGAATACATATGTTTGATCATTAATGTGAAAGCATTTGTTATGTGAACATATGGTACAGGATTTTGTTTGTGTGTTTCCTTATTAATGTCATCCTAGCTAATAAAAGAGTAATATGCAAATTACTCATCATTCAGTTATACCCACAAGACATGCCCACCAGCTAATCAGGAGATAGTATGCAAATTAACCGAACCAAGATGGCTTCAGCCACAGAGAGAACAGGAGGGAGGCTTGGGTTTCTCCAGCAATGGAGCAAGCCAAGCTTTCTGCACACCCTGGCTGGCCAAGGTCTCCACTCCAAATTACAAAGTTTCAATTATTCAATAAATGCCAACAAAAATGGTGGCAGTCCCAGAGCTGAAGAGAGCAAGAAGCTAGGGTTGCCCCCGGCAATGCAGGAAGCCAAGCTTCTGCAACCCTGGTCTGCCTTGGCCTCTGCTTAAGGCTACAAAGTTTCAATTATAGAAGATAAGTAAATCCCAACCTAAATAGCTGTCACCACAGGGTGAGTAGAAGGCTTGGCTCCACTCCACGCTACAAAGTTTCAATTATAGAAGATAAATAAATCCCAGATACCAGGGCCTCCACTTGGTTTGTTGGGGGGCATGGCCAGCCTGCAAACCATCACAGGACCCTAGCCTAGGCCACCCCTGACCCAAGGGAACTCTCATCCTGATCCTGTACACTCTTCAGGGCAGACTGGATGGCCCCCTCCCATGCTCCAGGCCTCTATCCTATCTGATAAAAAAGTAATAGACAGATAAACAATCACTCCAACACACAAGATGGCTTCCCCCATGTGGTCAGAGATCCTGACTCCATGTGGACATAAGATGGCCACCACAAGGTGGCCAGCAGAGGAGGGCAATTGGGAGGGACCAGGCTTGCAAGAGAGGGCAGTTTTGGGCAATCAGGCCAGCAGGGGAGGGCTGTTGACAGGGACCAGGCCTGCAAGGTAGGGCAGTTGGGGGCAATCAAGTCTGCAGGGGAGGGCAGTTAGGGGTGACCTGGCCTGCAGGGGAAGGCATTTAGGGGCAAACAGACTGGCAGGGGAGCAGTTAGGTATCAATCAGGCTGGGAGGGGAGTGGTTAGGGGAGTGATCAGGCTGGCAGACAGAAGTAGTTAGGGTCAATCAGGAAGACAAGCAGGCAAGCAGTTGGGAGCCAGTAGTCTTGGATTATGAGAGGGATGTTTGACTGTCCATTTAGCCACAATCCTGGTGGGATTGAGGCTAAACGGGCAGTCGGACATCACTCGAGGGGTCCCAAATTGGAGAGAGTACAGGCTGGGCTGAGGGACAATTTCCTCTCTCCCTGCACACATTTTGTGCACCAGGCCTCTAGTCACATAATAAAGATTTGGGAACATTAAACTTGCCAGGATTATTGGAAAATGATACAATGGTTCTACAAATATATATGTATATATTTTATTGGGCAAAAATTCTAAATAAAATGAAATTGGATTGTAGTTTATAATTAAAATACAATGAACAAAATTAATAAAATACTTTGGTGTTTGTTTTTACTATAACATATATAGTTTTTCTTACTTCCTATTTCCTCTTTGACCAGAGGTATAATTGACAAATCTTTATGTGTGATATAAGAGAGATGAGGAGGTAAGAAAGGAATTTAACATACTTCCCAGATATTTTTTTGGGGGGAAAACTAGATGGTAGGTACTTTTATTCAATGGGTTGTGAAGGATTAAAGTAGATTTGTGAGTAAACACTTTGAATTCCAATTTAATATATTTGAAATGGAGGGATTACTATGTTATAAAATAGTATGCTGATTTGATTCTCAGGAATAAGCTCCAAAGAGGACAAATCACTTTGAATGTCATTAGATATAAACAGCCTTGAAGTTACAAGAGCAGATGAGTTCAACCAAGAAAGCTCTGCACTAAAAAGAGATTCTTCTATGTTTCCATATAGAGATTACAGGGCTTATATTAACTTATGAGAGATATCTTATAAAAAGGAAGACTAGATAGAGCTAAGAAAAGAATTAAATATATTAATAACTTGGTGAGAGTTAAGAAAGAGAATGCCCATGGTTAATCTCATCCAATTGGAGAAATTCCAATTTCAAAAAATCTTGAAAGTTAAACAGTGGGTCCCTGAATCTTGAACATGGCACATGATTTATTCAGTGTAGAGACAAATCAATCACTTGGGGGTGACATTGGTTTGCAAAATCATTCAGGTTTCAAGTATACAATTCAATAAAACATCATCTGTGGACTGACCCTTATGCCTATGGACCCAAGAAAAATCTCTTGCCTTTCTCATTTAGATTCTATGGTATTTTATTGAGTGCAAAGCTATGTAAACATTAAATCTGTGCTCTTGAAAGATACCAAACTATTTTCTTTTTCCTAAAGCAAACAACTCAAACCTTTAAGTAGATGATTACACAAAGCACAGAGAAAAAAATATTTTATCTAAAATAAAACAGCAAAAATGATTGTTCTGCTTGTCTTTGTCTTTGTCTATAGCAAAATCAGGGACAAGTTCTAGGATCCCAGTACAGTGGTACCTCGAGATACGAGTGCCCTAACATATGAGATTTTTGAGATATGAGCCATCGATCAAGCGATTTTTGCTTTAAAATACGATCAACAGTTGAGATATGAGTAATCGCACAGATCGGCCGGCTGCACGCGACCCACCAGTTTACCATGACTCATGCATCTCAGTTTTCCACACCTCAAGGTTATGGAACGAATTAAACTTGTATCTCGAGGTACCACTGTACAGAGAAGTTAATGCTAGGTAAAAGTCTGTTGTTATTTAAAGACAAGTTAGATTTCTGTGCTATGACTTGGTGAGGTAGAAATTGATCTCTACAATATTCTTAAGTTTAAATGAATTATCAGTTGGTTGACCTATAAAGAAAGCCATAATAAATAAGAGTAATTGAGGATTCACTGAGTTGTGCCAAATAAGTATCACTTCATACCACTTTTTAAAAATTTTTTGATAGAACATAATAGATTGGCATATTAAAGGAATGATGTAGATGCATTACTAGTATATCTGTATTTCAGCAAGTTATTTGACAGGAGATTTTTAAAATTAAGAGATGGAGAATGAGTTCCAGGATAACAGAGCATTTAAATTGTTTCCTAACTGATTTAGCTGTGAGTATTAGATTCTTGAATTAGAAGAAGCCTCAAATAAGTGGAATCAGCAATTGCAAAGGCTTTTATATTAAAGATTTAATGAAAGTGAGGTTGTCTGGAAAGTCCTGAATTTGTCATTTAGCATCTCACCACCTCCCTGTCTGGCTTAAGAACTGAACAGAGGCTTTGCTGCAGTTAAATGTGAGCTCTGATTGTAAGGCTTAAGGGTGGGGAACTCTTGTTTGTACTCAGCAGTGAAAAGAATTTACCTGATACACTGAAAAACAATTCTTATAGGATTATTGGTTCACACAGGCAGAAACATTTTGGGATAAATAATTTTTACTAAAACCATTCAGCCTTCCTCACTTCTCCTCAGAGTATCACACCTGAGGGCCCACCACTGAGGCCCTTTATTGAGTAAACAAGTGGCAAGCGTATATATGACTGAATGATTATAGCATGCATGGACTAGAAATGGTATAGATCTATTTTTGCCAGGATAGAAACTTGGCCACTATATTTTTGGAATGACACAAGGTGTCATTCCTAATATTTTGGCTTCTTAGTTTCCTACAACAATCCCTCAGAATTATTTTACTCCTTATGCTTTGCAGTGGGGGAATATTCAGATAAGATCACCAGTTGCCACTTTAAACCCTTGATCCAACCAATCCCATACCCATCAACTACATGCATACATACATTTGTATACACACACACAAACACACACAGCTATCTATCTATCTATCTATCTATCATCTATCTATCATCTAATCTATCTATCTATCTATCTATCTATCTATCTGTCTATCTATCTATCTACCTACCTACCTATCTATCTAAAATCACACTTGCTGAATTGCACAGGCAGTAAGTATATCTATTCAATCTAGTAATTAAAATGAGTTTTCTTAAGAGTTTTTGAGTATCCAATACAACTTATGAGAGTTAATAGAAATCAGAGAAAACAAAAGATTTCTAAAATGGTGGTTTCCAAAATTCCACTATAACTTTTATTAATATATATTGTTATTGTATCTTTTCAAATTTATATTATCTACATTTTAAATTTTACTATTGTTTTCTACCTATCTATAAAGATAACAATTAATTTACTTAATTGATATATAATTTACATATATTTGAGCATATATTAATTTTTAAAATAGCTTTTAAAAATAATGTTTACAAGTGCCACATATTGATGTAACAGCCAAACATTGATAGGCTACCTCCTGCAGCCACCAACTAGGAATCAAGCCTTTGACTTGTGCTTGTGCCCTGACCAGTTATTGAACCAGAAACTTTTTGGTGCATGGGTCAATGCTGAACCAACTAAGCCACACCAACCAAGCCTGAGCACATATTACTTTTTTAAATAATGGAATGTTCATCAAAAACATCTTACTTAATAATAGACAAACATGCTAAATGACCATACCTTCACAATGCCCACAGTCAATCAGGAGTGAGTAACCAACAAAGATGGCAGTTAATGTGGCTGCCAAGCATCCCTCCCCATCCTCAGCCACTCTGGGCCTCTGAGCAGCATAGAAAGGTATGAAGGTGGCTCCAGACCAGAGTGAAAGTGGTGCTGGCAGCCAGGGAAGGGAAGGCCCATGCTGGCATGAGTCTTTGTGCATCGGGCTTCTAGTATGAAGATAATCACACTAAAGCATGTGAGGATGTAAGGAGTGCTTCAAAAACTATACCTTAGGAAAGTTCAAACTAACTACTGGTGACATGAACGTACTAATGAATGAGTAATGGAGTGTGTGTGTGGGGTGAGTGTGTGATGAGAGAGAGAGAGGGGGGGGGATTTTGAGGAAAGGGTTGGTCATAAGCATGATAACAGGATACACTAATGTTGTTACAGATAACAGAGAAAAAACTAAGCTGAAGCAAAAAATTTGATTTAAAGCCATAAAACTGCATGAGTTGTTTAAAATTACATCTCCATATATAAAATAAGTAGTATGTATTACTAGAACTAATATAATTTATTAGCTTTTATTTGATTTGAGCTTTAGGCATCTTTATGGATGTTCATTCCACTATTGGTTATTGGTCATGAATAAAATATCTTAAAAATTATCTATAAGCAATACCACCACAACCTTAAATTTTTAAGAAAAGTATACTACTTTCCATTCTCCACATCATTTTAATTTTATTTGCATTCTTCTTTTAGTAGAGTAATTGAAAAAATAAAATCCTAAAGGTATAAATTTTTATTTAAAAAAGTTGTTTTATAATAACAAAGCAATGGTGTCTCTAATCCTGCTTATTTCACATTATGATCATCAACTTAACTTCCAAAAGGACAATTTGAATGAATGAACTTACCAATGTGTAACCTTCACCCACAAGATGACTGATGGCTGGAGGATGAAAAGTATGAAACCCCTCAAGACTTCCCTGAAAAGAAAAAAATGGAAACACATTTTGAATTCACCTTTTTCCAATTAGGTAATGCCAAGTCTAAATCAATTGATGAGATGAAAAAAGAGAGTAATAATTGATACTTTACAGATGAAAAAAATTAGCCATTGATGCTAAGAAATAATATCATCAAAAAGATTTTTATATGAATTCCTTGATGTAAAAGTATCATAACCCATAATATTTAAAGAATAAATATAATTTATAATTTTTCTCTGATATAAAGGTTCATGCTATGGAACATTAATATGTTGATTAACCAAAACTCCACTTTTTTCTTAAATGATAATTTATTTTATTAAAACATAATTTGTATTTATGTTTATATAAATTTGTTTTTGCATAAAAAACTCAAATATTTAATTATTATACTATTCAATCTTCAGCTATGTTTTCTCAGAGATTCAGAAAGTATTACTTATTAAAATATGCTTACTATCTATAGAGCCCTTGTCCCACATCCAAGTAACTGCTATACCCCAGAAGAGTCAGCAACTTTCAAATTAACAGTGCAGTCCTAAACATGAAATACCTGAGATTATAACTATAGTAAACTATGTACAATTAATGCTTTAATGTATCTGGATAAAGAATATGCACATCAACAACTAAATACTTACTAAATGAGCACAGCTTACAGGAAAATCACATGTAATTAAATATTTGACTTAAAAGTCACACATTTAATGACATAGAATTGAATTGGTGACAAGGATCAAGTGATCCCATCAACTGCTTAATTTTCCTTTGATCCTGAGATCCAAAGATAAATCAGCAAAATTTCAGACATTTACTGACCACAAAGAGTAAGTATTTATAATTCATCATTATTTCCTATATCTGATCCAAATGCCTCTTCCACAAACACCCAAACTTTCATGTTTCCTTCTTCCGAAAAAGTTCTCATGCTACCTATTAACATTATTTATTCTTTGTAAAGCAAACTCACTCTCTCTCTCTCTCTCCATATATATTATATAATATTTTTTCTAGATATTTACATGGGCATGTGTGTGTGTGAGTGTGTGTGTATTAGAGGCCCAGTGCATGAAATTTGTGCACTGGGAGGGGGGGTGTCCCTAAGCCCTGCCTGCACTTTCTCACAATCTGGAACCCCTTAGGCCTAAGCCAGTGGTCAGAATCCCTCTTCCAATTTGGAACCACTGATTCCTAACTGCTCACCTGTCTGCCTGATCGCCTCTAAACACCTCTGCCTCAACACCCGCTGTGGCGACTTTATCTGGAAGGACATCTGGAATGACATCCAGAAGGTCGCTCAGCTGTCTGGTCTAATTAGCATATTTCCCTTTTATTATATATACATATGTATGTGTATAAACATATATAGATATATCTATCTACATAGATAGATATAAGCATATGTGCAGATATGGAGAATAGAGACAAAGATATATAGAGATATATAGACATGTAGACATGCAGGCATGCAAACATACAGATATATAGATATACAAATAGGGACATATACAGATATGGGTTTTGATTATATAGCTAAAAAGAGAGATTTGGTATTATATACTATGTCTGAAATGGTGAATGCCAATATATCCATTTGCTAACCAAGAAATAACTGGTTTTGAAAGGAAGGAATTGCTATTTTGTCCTAAACAGTTCTTTCTCAGGACTAACTGAAAACTACATCAGAACTATTTTATCCTACACTCTTTTAATGAATAACTTTAAAATATTATAAGAAATTGCAATAAGCTTCTGCTGAACTTACAAAGAACTTAAGTTCTTCAGAACCTAAGTAAAACAACATTTATTGAGTAGTTATTATGTGCCAGATACCTAGCATACATTATATTGGTCATTTTTTCGCATGATTAAATGCAAACTAATGAGGTGGAAACCACAATTGATCTCCCTTTTTATCATATGAGGAACTTTAAACCAAAAATACAAGTTGAATTCCTGCCCCACAGCCTTTTAGTCAGTAAATGATAGAGATTGAATATAAATGCAAGCAGTTTGACTCAGAGCCTTTTATTCTCACTATACTAATGCTACCCAGGTCTACAAATCACATATACTAGTACTCAATAAAAGGAAAGAGAATGCAATAGGAAGGAATGAAAAATATTTTATAAATTGTCAAATATGTAACTGACATTTTTTTAAATACCAGTAGCAATTCCTAAAGGATTCTACACTTTACACCCCTTCCATAGTGAACCCCAGGCAGCCGTAGAATCACTGCTTTTATTTTAATGAGGCAAAAGTTACAGAAGCATTACCTAGATTATATTTAGGTAATGTTTAAAAATAAAATATTTTTTCTAGATATTTATATGGGCATTCAACATTATCAAATACATTGGAATTTAAATTACAGAACTTAACTTTAAGATTTAAAATACTTTAAAATGTGATCACTTTAACTCTCCATTTATGAACATCTGAAACATTTTTATAGTACCATTAAAGGATACAGCATCTATAACAACTAGGTATAATTTTGAACTTTTAGATCTTGAACTTCTCATTTCCCTAATCCATCTCTTTTCCCTATGCAATATTTATTCATGGTGGTATTAAAAACTTAAGCATGAAAATATCCCTACCCTAGCTTTCTGAAAGTTGATTCACAAATTAGTATGTCTTATTATAAAAACATTTTTATATTTTAATATATACTTAAATGCTGTGCTCTTTAAGCACATATTAAACTTATATTACTTAATAAAAGGTACAGATAATAAAGAAATACATGTAATATGTAATGATTTCATAAAAAGATCATAAAATATAATAATGCAAACAATTTACCACAATCCACAAGTTAAACCAAAACTAACCCTACATCTTAATGAAATTCTATCTGTCTTACAACAATCTCCTAATACTCTGTACCCTATCCAAGCTGATCCCAGGTCAACCTATTCTTATACCCTCCATCCAAGACCTCACCATCCCAGCCTTCCTCCCGTCTCTATTCTTCTAACTGAAAACTCCAGACCAACCCAGGAGTTCATTTCCTCCATTTCAAATCTTACATTGCCCAACTTGACAACTTGAGTTCCTTAATAGTGAACCTCCTAATTAATGGCTTCTGTCTTAATAATAATAGTTTACTTTCTCCATACAATTGGAGTGAAAAATTATTCATGAGTGAATAGTATGAAGATAACAAACTTCTGGTAATTAATTGTAGAATGTCGTCCAAGAACCAGAACACCTATATCCTCACTTGCTTGTGCTACGGAATATATGCATGCCCATCTAAATCTCAGGATGAAATATGCTTTATCAATGGTCAGTGTAGATTATTGCTAGCCACTGTTAGAGATTCAAACTTGGCAGCTGGTAATGCACCCACTGCTAGCTACTTACAGTGCTTATCTTCCAAACAACATCCAGTATTAGGTATTTCAAAAACACATGAAAATTTGCTAATTCTTTTTATAAGAACCAGGGCAGGAGAGGGGCAACCATGTGCATACATTAACAGTATCTCTGTTTTCTAAGGTCTATTTGCATCCTTTTTTCATTGACATTTGAGGCACACAAATGGTAGCTTGTTGACAGATAGATGTTGACTAAAGTGTCCCCACCATGTTTAATTTAGTGATGTTTCTGACTGATAAGGGTGGCTAACTATACTAAGGCCCTTTTGCCTATTGAATACCAATTTGATCACCTTTAAGTATCAAACCATACAATAGTCTACCATAAAATGTGAGTTGACCACTTAGATATCAAATGACATCAGGAAATACCACACACACACACACACACACACACACACACACACACACGCACACATTTAAGAAAAGTGCTCGAACTATTTTTGAAATAGAAAACAGATATTCACTATACACTTAATAGATGGTTTAATCAACTCAAATTTCCCATGGAAACAGACTAATTTTTGAGAGAGCAATGATCTGCATTTTGTTGAAAGGCATGTCATTTATCTTATATGCTACAAGGTATTTTGTTTTGTCAAACTATAATTGTGGTATCAAGAAAATATAAGGAGAACTTGAAAGAAAGCTTGAATATATCATATGAAAATAATAGAAAAGAGAAGGAAAAACAAACAAAACCCTTCTAAGCTTTGCATCCTATATAGCTATTACTTTTCTCCAATCTCCCCTTCTTAATCATGTCCTCTCAAAGAAAAACGTTATTTCACTAACTCTACTTCCAAACCTTTTCATCACAGAACATATACTTTCTTAGAGATTCCTTCACTGACACCATTGTCCCAGGAGTTTCCAAAGACCTTCATATTGACAATGCCAAAACAAATTTAAATTTAAGTTATTTTACCTCTTATTTAATATTTAGTTCTGTTGACTATTGTTACCATCTAAAATTTCTTTTGTAATTTCCATGACATTGCTTTTCTCTAGTTTTGTTCCTCTTGCTCTAGTTATTTCTTCTTAGTTAATTGATCATGTGTCTCATGGACTTCATCTTTGCCACTTTGACCATCTCTTTCTGTATCATCTGTCATAATGGCTTCATACATAGGTCATCATTTCAAAAATAACTTATTACTGATAAGTCTCAAATATATACACATCACACTTACTATTAGCCATTTATAAATGAATGTCCCAAAGACAACCCCATTTCAACTTGTGAAAATGTTTGATCATCTTTCTTCCATCAATATGTTCCTGCATCCTCTATCTCAGTGAACAATACTAATAGATAACATTTATCTCATATTTTCTCTGAACCTGATACTTATCATATCTCATTTAAGTATGCTACAACTTCATAAGTGAGGTATTCATATTATTACCATTGTGAAGATGAAGAAACTGATTTGCCTGAATTCACACAACTAATACAAATTGGAGCTGGGATCTGAACACACAGCCGATCCAGTTAACCATCATACCTTCAAAGGTATTTGCCCAGCTGCATACATCAGACTGTTTAAAGTCAGTCTAAATTTCTTTTATTTACCTCAAAGAACTGTAGTC
This sequence comes from Lasiurus borealis, assembly GCA_004026805.1. Taxonomy (NCBI): domain Eukaryota; kingdom Metazoa; phylum Chordata; class Mammalia; order Chiroptera; family Vespertilionidae; genus Lasiurus; species Lasiurus borealis. The sequence continues at coordinate 8,541 of PVJN01031713.1, read as the reverse complement.
ACTTAGTTCTCTAAATTAAAGGGTACACAATACTTATTGCATCCATTTCCTCTTCTCTATCCCTATGTGTCTGACTTTAATTTGGATCTTCAATTCTTATCTCAATTAGTTTAATAATCATGGTTCTTTATATCAAATCCTATACAGACAATAAGTTTTAATTTCTGGTCTTGAGTCAAAACACAGTATTCTGCTATATTTTATGATTAGTCTATGTCTCTGGGGGAAATTTGTATGACTGTAAAAGAAGTTAACCTTGTTTTATTAATTGGCTTTATATAAAAAAGGCACATGTGTAGGTATGATGAGCACGGAACAATTCCCATCTTTATAGCTCTGTTTCCTAAGATAAGGAGGAAATTTTCCATTAAAATAGAATGAAATTGTCTAAAGTTGAAAAGTGATAAAAACTATGAAATAAAAATCACCATTCTGTTGATAGTTGACAACTTAATGCTTTCATTTGCACCCACAGAAAATTAATTTTAAAATCATGATTTTTCTCTAATGTAAACTCCAAGACATGCAAATTCCCCATAGCCAAATGTTTTCATAATTTATGAGAAAGAAGAGTCTGTATGAGTCTTGGCTACCAAAATGCAACATTTACCAGCCTCTAGCATCGGTATAGGTTTTTACTGAAACTAAATTGAAGTGGCATTTGAAAATTGAAGAGAGTCTCACAAGTAAGCCATATTGCTATCATGAATTCAAGAACATTTTAATTTCCAGCTGAACAAAATTGTTATCACATAAAGAACATACAACTACAACTCTTGAATTAAAATGCCATTTCTACATGTTCTAAGAAAAGTCACTGAGCTCCTGTGTTCTCAGTTTTATTATCTGGGGGAGGGGGAGATTTAGGAGGGAAGGAGGATTGAGGGAAGATTTTACTGCATTGATTTTGAGATATATCTCTGCTCCATCTTTCTAATTAGGGCAATTTTCTCTATTTGGATAAAATTGCTTTGGTATCAGCATGTGAATTAGAGAGAGGACAAACTGTGGATAATCAACAAAATATTATGCCTGAAGAACAAAGAATATGAGGCATTTGTGATTTAAAATTGGAGCTTCACAATTTGAATTATTATAATTTCTAAGGAAAAAATAAGAAGCTGTAAAATCATTCCCTTAAATTTTGTAGATGATGTGCACTGGATCAGAATCATGAAGGGATATATATTGTTTTCAGTAGTGAATGGCTTTGTTTCAAACTAAGGATATAATTGGAATATAAATAGTGGATGGCAACAGCAACCACAGTTGTTGAAAAAAGAAAAATTCTGTCCAGAATACTAAGCTCAAACTAGAGGAAAAAGTGAGATGAACAACTATTTTTTGTTCACACACTTATTAAAAATGAACGCATTAGTGGAATGTTTCTGACCAAAGAGCCCAAATTTAATCTCATTTTGTTGCAAGTCCAATTTCATTGAATTAGGAACACACACACCATTTTTATGCATGCTGGATGTACCTTTGGGTAAATAGTCACCCAACTTTCAGCAATTGGTCACAACACTTTAGATACATCTAATAGAGATTCCTGGGAACAGATGTGCATCTGTGGAAGCCACATACTGCGAATTCCAATTATCCAGACAGCCAAATCACTGCAACCTAATTGCCACTATCCTGAATGTGGGATGCAATCACTGCTTACCCACCCTTGTATTTCCCAAATAAGCATTAGTGAGCCTCTCAATTTAGCAACTATCCAGGACTCTTTGGAGAAGCAGGGGCAAGCTGCCTAGCAACCAGAGCCTACAAATTGGTTTCTAAAAGCTTGCTTATGGGGCTCACATAGTTAACTTCTTTCCAAGTCTGTGGTCATACACTAAGATGATTTAAACATCTTCCCTCACAAGGAAATATTCTTTGCAGAATGAGATTTAAAAAAAAATAAGATAAAGAATAAAAAAAGAAATAATTGAGCCAAAAGGTATTAAATGCAAAATTAAATTGAGCACTCATAAACCTCACTGGTAAAGCATTTGTACAAATTGAAATGTACTCTTCCATCTCAGTTTCACATAGAGTGCAATATGCACTATTTTAAAATTAGATAATCTGCTTAAAAGCTATTACTGTAAAACTCCATCTTCCTGCTAACTAAATTTACTGTAATATGGGTGAGATTGTTTTTCTTTCACAATTTTTATTTGTTGTTTCAAAGAGAGTGATGCATTTAAAATTGTTTTTTAAGTAAATGCATTTCAATGTTTTTTTAAAAACATGAATATAAAAATATGTAGTATTTTTATAAAAGAGCTCATGTTTTCTCTAGAAGAAAAATATATTTAAATAGCTAACAAAACACATTATGGCCCTTGTGAAAGCAAATAGCTTTTAAAAGTAACTATTATAAATTAGATCTAATTTTTTTTTCACACATCCCCTCTCCCACACACAAAAGTTACAGTTTAAGAAATACAGAATTATATCCTGAGGTGGTTTGAAATTATTTGAAAGATTGATACGATATCATTGAAAAGTTTCCAGGTTTAACTTTGAATGTGCTAGAAATAAAATAAATATTAATGTCAAATTCAATAGAATTGAATTCTAGGAAAGTCAGACTTAACCAGATTGTTGGATCTTATCAATAGAAAACAGTTTTTTCAGTAGCTCAATATCCCACTTTTTAGAGACCTAAAATGCCTGTGAAAAATAAGCACATTATATTCTGGAAAAACTATTTGAAGCCAATGTTTTAATGCTATATATAATTGATGGGTGAGGAAAGGGCAAACAAATTCCCAATTGTTGTGTTAAAGTTGAGGTTCTCTAGGACTAAAGATTCCATATGAGTATGAATCATAGTTTTAAAAATCTCAGCAATGTGGGTATCACTGATATGAAAATGCCACTAATTGCTTTAATCTTATCAAACTTTTTTTTGATACCAAATTTACTTTAACATGTTCTTATCATTTACAAAAAAAGAAGTGTTGTTGTTTTTTAAAGTAATGTAATGTAAATAAAATATAAAGTTTAGAACCAGACTGTAACCCATTAGCAGTTGCTTTCCCTATGAAGCCTAAATATAAGGTATGATCTCATCTGCTCATGGCAAAATAGCATCCTTCTTAGAAGCATATCTTCACTGACAGCATTTCTGGAATGTCTTCCCAGCTCAAGCAAAATAGCATCCGCAGTACTGCACAATCATCCTCAGAAGTATTGCTATTTAGAGGCAGAACGACTATGAATAATGGTAAGAAATAGGGCACTGCCCCCATGGGAATGCAGCAGCAGAGGTAGCAAAATGCTTAAACTTCTGACTGCTTTTTCCCAGAGATTTAAACAGCAGCAAACCAGGCCCTGAAGGCATATAAAACCTGGAATGAATTTAACCCTCCTTTCACCTGTTCAGCTGCTGCAGGGGTCACTTTTCTGTGTGTTATTGAACGGTTATTCCACTTCTGCCTGATGCAGTTCTGAAGAATCAGCATAAAGAGGCACGGGGAAGTGGAAGACTCAGAGATCCATCCTCAAAGTAAATTAATCAATCACCTGGAATCTATTAAAAACCATAGATTGCCAAGTTAGTTAAAAGTAGCCAGATAGAGTTCAGAGGAGGAAGTCATTTATCCAGACCATTTTCTGAGAACCCAACATGTTACTATTTCTGCTTTAGGGTAGAAGCCCAATCAGCTCTCACCTGCTGCCTTATTCAGGCTTCCTGACTCAATAAGATGCAATTACCCATAGGAAAGGTACCAGGGAAGGGCTATGAGCAGCAGACTCATACATTAGTATTGACTAGTATTAGTATAGAACTGACAAAAATGGTCCTGTTTGTAGAAAGTACAATACAGAGACCTGAGAACCAGTAGAGAACAACGCTGATGAGGGAGATTTTGAGAACAGGGAGGTGGAGGGCTGCCTGGGTATGCCTACCTTGGTGCTAACACTAAGGGCACTGTTCCTCTTGCTTACCCAGTCTCATTCATGGGAATCTAAAGAACAGGTTACCACCTGGAACTTTTAACATATTCACAGCATTTTACTGCAAACAAGAAACAACATTTCCAAGAGTTCATCGCTTTACCTAATACAAATGTATTTCTGATAATGCCTTTCAATCGCCATAATATGTGAAGAGTTTAACCTAAGAGAGTCAGGAAGAAAAACAACAGCACTGAGTTTGGACTGAGAAAATTTTAATTCTAATCTCTTTGAGCACAAACCAAATGTGGCCATTTCTTAACTATTTCTGAGTTTCAGTTAGTTTCTCATCTGTACAAAAGAGGACAGGAGATGGGAATCACTCTAAAACATCAAAAAGCTCTACTATTTTCTGGCTATAGATTAAAGAACATAAGAATTTCTCTCCTGTCTCTCTATTAGGGTTGGGCATCAGATTCCTTCTAAGCTGCCATTTACACCTAAAACCAATGCATGCTATTCACTTCCCCTCAGTGACTCACAGCACTGGGGATGTGCTTTACCTGGAAATGAAGATTCAGTTTAGGGAGGAAAGCAATGATTATATTCCAACCATAAAATCCTTTCTTTCATTTTATCCATAAAAAATATTGCAGAAAACAGAGGTTGGCTATCACTGACTTGGACTGGGGTTTTAATTTTTCTCAGATAATTTTTATGGAATACAAGAGTTAACCTTAGAGTTCCTCTGAGCTTTCTAAAAATGTCTATAAAATTTTGTGTGAAGTGCATGTGTACATTTTTCCTTGATGTTTCATAGCCTAGATCTGCAATTCAAACCAGCTTATGATGCAAAAATAAGGTGAGCAGATGGTTCTCACCTCAAGATCAACATGGCATAGAGACATAAGAAAACCCACAATGTTTCTGCGGAGACATTCTAGGTAAGGAACACAGGTTCTACCTGCTCACATCTGCACAAATCCAAAGACTGCTTACACTTAGGTAGGGCAAAAGTTCAATTGTTGAGTGAGTGTGCAGAGTGGATGGCCATTCCAAAACAAGTATTTTGATCATAAGCCAAGACAATATTGAATTAAATTTACTCTCCTCCTTTGATGACTAGTTATTTCTTTTTTTCCCCACATTTATTTTTTATTTATTTTTTAAATAAATCTTTATTGTTCAGTTTATTATAGATGTTCCTCTTTTTTCCCCTCCCACAGCTCCCCTCTACCTAATTCCCTCCACCCCCCTATCCTCGCCCCCCATCATAGGTATAAGATTTTTGTCCAATCTCTTCCTGCACCCCTCACTCCTCCTTTCCCCTGAGAATTGTTAGTTCATTACATTTCTATGCCCCTAATTCTATTATATTCACCAGTTTATTCTATTCATTGGATTTTTTTTTATTCACTTGATTTTTAGATTCACTTGTTGGTAGGTATGTATTTGTTATCACTTTGTTGTTCATAATTTTTATCTTTACCTTTTTATTCTTCTTCTTAAAGAAACCCTTTCAGCATTTCATATAATCTTGGTTTGGTGGTGATGAACTCCACTCTCTTTTTATTATCTGTGAAGCTCTTTATCTGATCTTCAATTCTGAATGATAACTTTGCTGGGTAGAGCACTCTTGGTTGTAGGTTCTTGCTATCCATCACGTTGAATATTTCCTGCCACTCCCTTCTGGCTTGCATAGTTTCTGTTGAGAAATCAGCTGACAGTCATATGGGTTCTCCCTTGTAGGTAACTAACTGTTTTTCTCTTCCTGCTTTCAAGATCCTCTCTTTGTCATTTGACCTTGGCATTTTAATTATGATGTGTCTTGGTGTGGTCCTCTTTGGATTCTTCTTGTTTGGTGTTCTGTATGCTTCCTAGACTTGTAAGTCCATTTCTTTCACCAGGTAGGGAAAGTTTTCAGTCATTATTTCTTCAAATAGGTTTTCAGTATCTTGTTCTCTCTCTTCTTCTGGCACTCCCATAATTCTGATGTTGGTATGCTTGAAGTTGTTCCAGAGGCTCCTTACACTATCTTCACATTTTTGGACTCTTTTTTCTTTTTGTTTTTCTCTTAGGATGTTTTTTGCTTCCTCATATTTCAGATCTTTGATTTGATTCTTAGGGTCCTCTAGTCTGCTGTTGGATTTCTGTATATTATCCTTTATTTCAGACAGTGCATGTTTAATTTCTGACTGGTCCTTTTCCTTTTTTTTTTACATTCTCATTAAGAACTTGGAAGGTCTCACTAAGTTTCTCAGAGTTCTCAATAAGTTTGTCAGTGATTTGTAGAAGATTCTTGAATAACCTTATAAATGTGGTTTTGAACTCTATGTCCAGTCATTTGCTTTCCTCCATTTTTTCCATTCATGACATGTTTCTTGGTCTCCTCATTTTGGCTGCTTCTCAGTGTTGATGGACTGGCTTTGTGTGCAAGTTGTCCTTTAGGGCCTAGTAGCTTCACCTCCCCAATCACCTGAGGTGGACACTCTTGATGCACCCCTTTGTGGGCTGGTTTCAGAGTCTTGTTGTAGTTAAGCCTTGATTGCTATTGGTACAGGGGATAAATTGACCTCCAGGCCAATTGACTGTGAGGATTAGCTGTGTCTATTAATGGAAGAACTGCTGTGCTGGAGACACCCTTACTGGGCAGAACTTTCTACAGTGGGGCTTTGGTGCTCACCTAGTCTGCCTCTTGAGTGTGTCACTTATGTATGTGAGGAGTTGAAATCTGGTGTCTTCTCACACTGACCTCTTAGGTACACTAGTTTCTGGATCCCCAAGGAGCTACAAGTCAGCTAGTGTCTGAGGCCACCCAGGAGGAGCTACAGGGAGCTCTGCAGATTTCTCCTCTTTGCTTGGAATTTTGAAGATTTGGAGTTGATTTCTCCTCTTTGCTTAGAGTTTGGAAGTTTTGGAGTTGTCTGACTCAGCTGCAATTTGTTAGGTTAAGCTGCCAGAGGGCAGGCCATTCATATGCAAAAGTCACTGCACAGCTGGGTGGGTTTGTAAATTGGGCAAGGTGGGGTCTCAGGGAGTCTCTAGGCTAGGACATGGCAAACAGCAATGGCTGCCAGTCAGCCCTCTCTGCTGTGTTCTGTTCAGTGTCCTGTGTCCCGCACCCCAGGGCAGTAAACAATGATTCCAGTGTGCAACTCTGCAAGAGAGCCACCCTCCCTTTCTGACCCCATGACAGACAGTCCAGTTTCTCCCTGTATGAGTCTGGGTCCCCAGAATCTTGCCAAAAACTGGAGTTCAGAGAGTCAGGAACTTGTAGCTCTCTCCCAATTGAAAACAACAGTGCACGCCAGCCCAATTTGTGCGCATCTCTATACCTCTGCCTTTCTGAACCTCTGCATGTCCCACCAGGTCTGTGTGCACTTTTTTCTTTCCTTCTAGTTGTAGAACTTCCACTCTGCCAGCTTTCCCTGTGGTTCTGGGAGATAGCTGTTTTGTCTTACAGTTATAGTTTTGTTGTAGTTGTGAGAGACAGCACATACAGATATATACCTTATGCCGCCATCTTGGTTCTTCCAATGACTAGTTATTTCTGAAGCTTCATATCAATCACAGTGACATGAATACAGAATTTGCAACAAATATTTAAGTCCACATCTCTCTTTCAGAGAGAGTCCTTAATGAGAAACAGGGGTCACCAGAAATGTGATGGAAGGTACTAGGGATCCTTCTTTCTTATTCAACAGCCTCCATCTATTGTTGAAAATATCTACAAAAATTGTGACACTATAGAATGAATATTTTCGCTATAATGGCGTTTGTGCATATATTTTAACAGGAATAAGAGGACAGTGTCTAAGAGTGTTTTCTTAAATAACACTTTTTGATTGAAAAATAAAGAAGACATAATGTCATCCAACTTTGTAAAATGTAAACTATGATACTAAACTTTTACTTTGTATTTAAAAACAAGAAAAGTGCAATAATGAAGTCTTTGTTTTAACTTGCTGTGTTAGTTCTACATGCAAAGAGAATATGTTTTCAACTATACAAATAGAATCACACTTGATTAATAGTTATGATCTTGCCGAAACTGGTTTGGCTCAATGGATAGAGCGTCAGTCTATGGACTGAAAGGTCCGGGGTTGGATTCCGGTCAAGGGCATGTATCTTGGTTGCAGGCATATCTCCAGTGGGGGGTGTGCAGAAGGCAGCTGATCGATGTCTCTCTCTCATCAATGTTTCTAACTCTCCCTCTCCCTTACTCTCTGTAAAAACTCAATAAAATATATTTTAAAAAATAGTTATGATGTTCCCATATAAAAGAGATTATAGAGTGATGTTTGAAAGATGGTTATATAAATAACCAAACAAACCAAAATAGCCGCAAATGCAGACTGAAAATCTATTATCGGAATACTAAAATAATTTGCTCTTGTTTTGCATCTCTCAATGTTCAAAAATGTTATCTCATTTGTCCATCAATCTGTTAGTTCATTAATACCCAACTTATAGATTAAAAAATAAATTAAAGCTCAGAAGAGTAACAAGTTTTCTCAAAGTTCATCGAGCTACTAAATAATAGAGCTAGAACTGGAATTCAAATTCAAATTATTATTTTTTGAATCACAGACCAATGTAAACCTTTCAGACATTTAAAAAAAATTATGGATGTCAAAGAGGAAA
>PVJN01031712.1:5946-24764 GCA_004026805.1 Lasiurus borealis | reverse complement strand
GATTTCCTAGAGTAGGTGATTAAATGTGAAGAGGTTAGCTAGATAAGAAAAAGGTGTAGGAGTCCTGAATTGCACAAATTTCGTGCACGGAGCCTCTAGTATGAGTCAAAATACAATGTAATTGAAGAAAAATATTAGGGTTACAGAGTGACTTGGGCTGCCAGTTTAGCTAGGTTTGTAGAAAACTTCTTGTCTCTGAGGAGAAGACACAGTAACATAGTGATGACTGGAGAGAGCCATGTGAACATCTGAGTGAACAGCCTTTCAGGCAGAAGTCCTGAAGCAAGAATAGACTTAGGTCATTGGGGAGAACTAGGAGATTGGCTATGGGAGGAGAGTGGTGAAAGATGAGGTTGGGGGAGTGTTCAAGAGTCGGATCACATTGGGCCTTGTGGGCCAGGATAAAGAATATATCTCATTGTAGGTATAATGGGAAGCTCCATGTTGTTAAGTAAATCATTTTGGCTTCTCTGAAGAAAAAGAGACTGTAGCGGGCAATATTGGGAACCAGGAGATGAGTAAGATCCATGAGAAAAATGAGTAGGCACCACTTAGTTTAAATCCTGTTAACAGTATCAGCATTTTCTGATCTCTGGACAATTAAAGGATAGGGTGTGGCTTTGGGCACATGGGAGTTATTCCATGTATGTATCCTACCTTGGATCTCAGACTGCACCTACTGGGTTTGAAAAAACTCTGATTCTCCCTATCACAGAGCAGCCACTGTAAATACCCTGCTTGCTCTCTGTCTTTTGCGGTGTTTCTCATGTTGCACTCCAAGGAAAGGTTTCTGCATAATTTTCACATAGAATCCTAGGAAAAGTGCTTTAGTTCTCTTTTTTTCAGTAATCCTATCTGGTGAAGAGGAAATATACTAATTGACCCTCACACTGTCACAAAGATGGCAGCACTCACAGCCAGTAATGAGGGGATATGTTAACTGACTGCCATGCCCTCAAAGATGGTGGTGCCCACAGCCACAAGATGACAGCACCCAGGCTCCTCAGCCCTGCCAGGGTGGCAGGCGTGTGACAAGGCCTGTGTGCCTGCCTCTGGAGTCCCTCAGTCCCCTCAGCTTTCCCAGCTGCCTAGGGCTGGCTCGAGGCACAGGCAAGCCTTGGATGTCAGCTGCCCAGCTGTCCAGGGCTGCCCAAGGCTCAGGTAACCAGGGCCAACAGAGGCTTGCCCTGCTGGCAGTGGCAGCAGCAGAGGTGTGATGGGGCGTCACCTTCCCCTGATCACTGGTCATCTCCTGCCCCTGAGGAGGGCTCCCAGACTGCGAGAGGGGGCAGGCTGGCCTGAGGGAATACCCCTCCAGTGCATGAATTTTCATGCACCGGGCCTCTAGTATTACATAAAAAATCTATGTGGGTGATTTTCATCATTTAAAATTGCCTAATAACTGACATCATTTTTTTTTTCAAATTCTTAAATGTTAAATTGAAGGCTAAGCTGCTAAAACAAAAATACCCAATAGTATAGTGGCTAAAATTTTTTAAACAGCATTTCTCATGCAAAGATGATGAGGGTCAGTTTGGCATGACCCAGATAAAATTTTATTTTCCCTTCATTCCCAAGTTCTTTGCTATCATCTTCATCTTTGAAGCTGAGACAAAGGTGTGGGTCTCCCAGCACTTGGGATAACAGAGGAAGATGCATAGAGTCTGTAGTGCTGTCTTAAGGCCTATATTCAGAATTGTCATATATGATGTCCTGGCATATCCCATTTGGCCATTGGCCATAAGAAAAGCTGGGATATCTAGTCAAGTTGGAAAAAATTCGATGGACAATTAGGGATTTGTGCCACAACTATTATTTACATTTTTTTAAAGAATACATTTTATTGATTTTTTTTATAGATAGGTAGGGAGAGGGTTAGAGAGAGAGAAACCTCAGTGACAGAGAAGCATTGATCAGCTGCCTCCTGCACACTCCCTACTGGGGATATGCCACATTCAAGGTACATGCCCTTGACCGTAATCAAACCTGGGACCCTTCTTAGAGCCAAACTGGCCAGGGCCTATTTTTTACATTTTTTGAGGCAAAATAAATACCAGGTCTTATATATAAACTAGAGGCATGATGCATGAAATTCATGTACAGGGGAGGGGGTGTCCCTCAGCCCACCCTGCACCCTTTCCAATCTGGGATCCCTCTCACAATCCAGGACTGCTGGCTCCCAATTGCTTGCTTGCCAGCCTTCCTGATTGCCCCTAACTGCTTCGGCCTACCAGCCTGTTCACCCCCTATCTAATTCCCTGCCAGCCTGATTGCCCCTGTCTTCCCCTGCCATCCTGGTCACCCCTCACTGCCCTCCCCTGCAGGACTGTTCATCCCCAACTTCCCTCCCCTGCTGGCTCAGTAACCCCTAACTGCCCTCTCTTGGCAGCCTGGTCACTTCCTGCTGGCCTGGCTCCCCCCAACTGCCCTCCCCTACAGGCCTGGTTGCTCCTAACTGCCCTCCCCTGCTGGCTATCTTATGGCCATCTTTAACCACATGTGGGAGGCCATCTTGTTGTTGGAGTGATGGTCAATTTCTATATTACTTCCTTATTATATAGGATGAGTGTAACCCATTAATGTCAATATATTTTTAGCTCAGGGAAACAACTAGAAGGTAAAAATAAAGTCTCAATTAGTAGTGTGCTAGAAATAGAGAAGACATCTTTGGTGATATGTACTTCTCAGACACATATTGATTGTCTATGATGTGTCATTTCCTGTAGTAAGTAGGCAGTGGGATCAGAAAGATGAGTAAGATAATTTATTCATCCAAGGAGTTCATAGTTGGCCTGATGAGAAAAAGACAAGACCATTCCTATATAATAAAATGCTAATATGTAACCTGTCCCTTTGGGAATTTGACCGACTGAGAGTTCGACCACTTGCTCTGACATGTGTTGACCACCAGAAGGTGCTGTGGAACAAAGGAAGGCCCCGGCCAGCAGCCGGGGAAGGAAGGCCCCAATTGGCCCTGATCCTGGCCAGGCCTAGGGACCTTACCCATGCATGAATGTCATGAATGTCATGCACCGGGCTTCTAATTGCATGATAAAATAGCAAGAAAGCTTTGAGCATTTGTAGCACAGAAGAAGGGACCGACCTGGCCCTAGGAGGTCAAAGAAGGCTCTGCTGAGGAAGTGATGTATTAGCTAAGTCATGCTAGAAAGATAGAAATATCTGCTGTGGACATATCTGCCAACAGGTGTCTCCGAAGGACTGCCGCAGGTGTGTGTATTCAAGAGTAGGAGCTGACATCCTTAATGATGAAGCTGTGCACTCCGAAGACAAAACTGATTGTCTTTGCTTGTCGAAGTTCTCGGCCAGCAAGATGAATTAAAGGGGAAACAAAACAAAAAGATTATTGAAAGGTAAAGAGGGGAGACAGACAGTTTTAAAATTCAAAGAGGAGCAGAATAGGAAGTGAAAAAAAATTGTTCTACGAGTGGAAGTGGGAGGAATTAATAACATTTATTTTCTTTTGTATTGCCTAGCATATCTGCACCGGTAATATAATCAGCAACTTGAAGACAGCTGAATGCATCAACACCTTTAGTGCCTGACGTTTGATATGCATGAAACTGTGAAATAATTTGACTTGACATAATTTTTATAGCAAGTAGAAGATAAAACTAATTAACATAAATTGAAGACATTGAGTAGCTTGAGTGATGCAAATAAAAGGATAGATTCATATTTTGAGTGTGTGAAACATAACATTTTTTATATAAAACTTTGAAATCAATAAATATGTAGATATGAGAAGTGATAGTGTTAACATTTTATTTCATTTGGCAGTTTTATGCTCACATATGTGAATTTGTAATAATTAAGTAAAATAAATTTGAATAAATCAATGGAAGGTTCCATTCAGTAGAATTATTGTCAAGATTAGAGAACTTGGGGAAATTGATTATTTATTTTCTCATGCCATACTTGATTTAAGATAATTTTGTTTCCAGTATAAGACTGAATTACATTAACTTTATCATATATACTTTTTATGGGAAATTTGATCTATTTTTATATGTATTTATGATAAAATCTTGGCATATGTGATGAACTATGTTTGCTTTGTTTATTAGTTACTAGTGTATGCATTATATTGGGGAATTTTTCATTTTTAAAAGATGTATGGCTCCTTTTATTGAGTGATGTTAATGCTATTGGGACAGACCCAGCTATTGCAGTGATGGCACGTCCTTGACCCTCCAGGGTATTTCACAAGTTCTCTCTGAGCCCTTCGTATAAATGTATTGATTGACTTTCAGGATGTATTGACCAACAAAACCATAAAGGTTAACAGGAACATAGATGAATGCTAGGAAGTGTGGTTGTTGTCATGTTTTATGTACTGTCTGTAAAAATGCCAGAGGTGTTTGCTTAATTAAAGCTTTGATTAAATAATCAGTGTAGGGTTGATGCAAATGGTGCAAGATTCCTATTTACATCTTGCACTTTTTCATGTTTTTTTTTTTTACTTCATGAGGAAAAATGCAAAGATACCATGTTTATCTCAAAATTGTGAGATATCCAAATACTATATGTAATATTCTTACATAGTTTTTGTATTGGCTTACATTATTTTTATGTTTAAGTTAAAACTAGGCCTTGTTATTCTTTATACTAGTAAACCCTATATATATACAAAGCCATACCTGACCTATGAACAGGATAAAAGCAAATCTAGAAAGTATCAATCAAGCTCAAATTGACAATATTAATTTCATGGTAGTGAGTGATTTTTTGCTGGAACTAAATGACTTATTGCAAGGTCCTTATGGTTCTAAGTGCTACACCCCTAATGCTATACGTTTGGCCACATTTTTCCTGTGATGTCTTAATTCTCTTGTTTTAGTAGTAATTATAAAGTCTTTTATTATACAACTAGTGGCCCAGTGCACAAAATTGGTGCATTGGGGGGTGTTCCCCTCAGTCTAGCTGGCAGCCTCTCCAATCAGGGGCCCCTTGGGGGATGTCTGACTGCCAGTTTAGGCCTGATTTGGGACGTCTGGTTCCTAACCACTCGACTGTCTGCCTGATTGCCCTAACCCTTCTGCCTGCCTACCTGATTACCCCTAACTGCCCTCCCTGCCAGCCTGATCTCACCCTCAACTGCTTTCCCCTGCCAGCCTGATCTCACCTCCAACAGCCCTCCCCTGCTGTCCAGATCTTGCCCTCAATGGCCCTCCCTTGCTGGCCTGATCTTGCCTCTAATTGCTCTCCCTTGCAGGCCTGATCACCCCTAACTGCCTCTGCCTGCCTGATTGCCCCTAACTGTCCTTCTCTGCCTGCCTAATCTTCCCCCCAACTGCCATCCCCTGCTGGCCTTATCTTGCTCCCAACTTCCCTCCCCTCCTGGCTTGATCTCACACCAAACTGCTATCCCCTGTTGGCTTGATCTCCCCTAGCTACCTGTGCCTGCCTGATTGCCCCTAACTGCCCTACCCTGCCATCCTGATCTCACCCCCCAACTGCACTTTCTGCCTTGGCCCCCACCACCATGGCTTTTTCTGGAAGGAAGTCGTACGTCTGGAAGATTGCCAGTCAACCTTGTCTAATTAGCATATTACCCTTTTATTAGTATAGATAGATTATATAGGATAGGATTGCTTAAATGGAATAGGGGAGCCTTTTTCTACAGGAGGAGATGCTCTTGGCAGACAAAAATACATAATCCCTATATCTGGACTGATAGCCAGCCATATGCACTATAATGTCAAACTGGTCATTAAGAAATTGAATTGGTTTCTTACCCCTTAAACCAGTGGTTCTCAACCTTTCTAATGCTGCAACCCTTTAATACAGTTCCTCATGTTGTGGTGACCCCCAACCATAAAATTATTTTTGTTGCTGCTAATTTTTGTTAATTAATTTTGCTACTGTTAATGAATCATAATGTAAACATCTGTGTTTTCTGATGAGTCTTAGGCTCTACAGCAGTGGTTCTCAACCTGTGGCTAGTGACCCACAGGTTGAGAACCACTAGCAGGGTCACCTAAGACCATCGGAAAACACAGATATTTACATTAGGATTCATGACAGTAGCAAAATTACAGTTATGAAGTAGCAATTAAAACAATTTTATGATTGGTGGTCACCACAACATGAGGAACTATATTAAAGGGTCACAGCATTAGAAAGGTTGAGAATCACTGTCTTAAATCAAACAGCTATTGCCCTTAAAACCCATACTCAGTCTGCATCTTAAGTTCTGCCTTTGCAGTTCACCCAGATTATGTTCTGATTGGTGGGTTTCTATGCCAATCAGCATCAAAAGCTCTGCCTCCTAAGCAGCCATTGGCTCCTCACACTTCACCCAGATTTGGTTCTGATTGGTTGGTTTCTATGCCAGTCAGCATCTCTGGGCCTATCTCTAGGCCTAATTGGAGAGGCGTGGCTGCTGGTAATGCCCAGAGAGAAAGAGAGAGGCAAAAATGGCTGATCAACAGCTACCACAAAGGCTGCAGACCAGATCCTGCCTCTCTCTACCCAAGCCTCTCTCTGGACCTTATCTGGAGCTCCCTCAGCAATCAGTGCTGGGTCACCACTCCTATAGCAGCAGCCATCAGTACCGGGTCACCACAGCAACCCCGCACTGACTGCAGGACTGACTTCTGGTAGGCTGAGCCTTTGGTCATTTTGGATGTTATGGACCCTGGGTTTTTATATATTAGGATGCTCTGTGATATCATCTGGCTTTTATAGGTGGTTATATGAGAGTGAAGGCCTGATGCATGACATTTGTGTAACTGTCTTGGCCCTGGCCCTCGCCCTCCACTGCCACAGCTGGGGGCCTCTTCTGCCTCTTCCATGGCTGGGGGCCGGGGAGGCTCTGCTGCCTCTGCCTTGGCCTGCTGCCCTCTACAGCTTTTTCCGGAAGTTCTAATTAGCATATTACCCTTTTATTATTATAGATTATAAAAACAAATACAAAAATACAGTGAAATTGTATGTGTGCCCAAATAATCCAGAATATGCTGTATTAATTTTTTAAATTGTTCTCAAATGAAAACACAAAGTTTACACATTCTAATAGAGAACTTATGGACCCTGAAAATATCTCCATACACCTCAGATTCAGACATACATTAAACTTTACATTTATTTATTAGATAAAGTGAAATAAATCTGGCTTTAATTGACAGCATGAGTTTTGCTACTTTGAAAATAATATTTTCTATTAGCTATTTAACGTGTTTATAGTATCCACACTGTAATTTTTTAAAAATAATAACTTTTTCATTTTGAATTTTTATTACTGTATAAACAAATATGTAGGGAAATATTAATTACCACAGCCTTTATATTTATTGAAGGAATATAGCCATATTTAAATGATTACATAAATTTGTGCTGAATTGAATGCTCTTTATTAATAATATATAGTATATCCTATAACTTTTTAAACATGCATTTGGAAAAATTTGCATGTTAACTACATTATGCTAATTTTTTTCAGATATCTATATAGAGATATTTGAATGTAAACTAGTGAAAGTGACTTCTCTATTAGTTGAATTTTGTGTTTCATTTTAGTTCAGGTGAGCTACATTTTTAAAAATGTAATAAAATTTGCGTCAGGACTCGGAATATGTTCTTCAGAAACTCCCCAGGAGACATACAGAAAGTAATCAACTTTGAAATGAGCTATACTTTAAAAATTCATTTGAGAAGTGTTAAATTAGAATTTGCACTGTTTCCCCCATATATCTATGAATAGTACTTTTCTGAGTGGTGCTTGGGTTCTAATCTAGCCACTGAAGTGCTTAACATATAATATAGCTGAAATTGAGCACATTCACACTGAGGAAAATAATAAAGTTAATATCTTTGCAATGCTCCTAAGTAAGAGACAGAAATAAAATGAATACAAATTAAAAAGTTTTGGAAATTTGGTGCTAGAGGAAACCAGACTTAGAGGAAGGTGCAGAGTTAAATAGAGACCAAGGAGGAAGTTTAGAGAGGTCTTCCTGAGCATTTTAGTTATAGAGATTGATGTTCCTGTGAAAGAGGTGAGTGGAGGTAATCTGTGCCAAAGAGATTGCCTGAGGTGGGTTAAGCTGAGCGATGGGGTAAACAGTGGAGAGGAAGGGGAATACCTTAGTATAATTTCTCCAGGACAACAGGAGGATATGTGAGGATCAGCTGGACACAGATGCATGAAATAACCCTGGAGCTTGGCCTTTTTAGTAGTTGGGGGAGTAAAGGACATATGGTGAATTGGAGATTAAAACTTTCAGAGTATGTATCTATTTTAAAACTCTGGTATTCTTACACAATGTAACAAAAACACATTTTCAGATACAATTTTAGACATAATTTCCATGTAAATACTATAGTTTTAAATGGTTCTGACTTTGTATAGTCACCCATTAAGGGTCCCTTTTGTTTTCATTTCCCTATTTATACTGTTAGATTCTTCAGTTTTATCACACATTTTTCATCTTATCTACTTGGTAGAACTCCAAACCTGGGTCATTCCAATTCTTTATTATCTTCATTCTTGTATCTGTCAATGTAAGAAGCATTCATACCTCAGAGAATTTTCTGTGAGTTTATTTGAGCCAAACTGTCCTCAATTGCCGGATTGAGATAATGCTTCAGAGAACGGCAGTTTTGCACCTAATTTTATACATAATAATCAAAAGAGTAGATGCAAATGAGTTACATGAAATCCATTGGTGATTAGATTAATGGTGTGGGAGAAAACGAAGCTGGGAAACATGTGGGATTGGATGAAAAATAATATGATAGGCACATGCATTTTTTAATTAGTTCGGTACAGGACAGTTAACAGTCAACAATGAACAGGATAACAATAACAATGAGAGGATTAATAGTCTTGGCCCTGTAGTATTGGTTGTCACCTTAGGGATCTGGCAGAAAAAGGAATTGCCCTGACATTCCAAAGGTATGTTATTGCTAACCTAAGAAACACTCAAACAAGTAAAAAAAAAATTGTGAGTTTATTTGAGCCAAACTGACGACAATTGTCAGGAAGCAGAATTTCAATGTTTTGGGATAATGCTCCAAATAATGCTCCTGTTTTTCACCTATTTTTATAAATTACCATTAAAAGAGGAGACATAAGTGAGTTACATGAAATCCCACAGGTGATAGATTAGGGAAGTGGGAGAAAGCAAAGCAGAGAAACCTCTTGGACTGGGTAAAAAGCAAAAGGATAGACATGGGTGCAATAACAATAACAATAACAATAATAAATCGATCCAAAATATGGACTAATGACCAAACATTTGGTTGGATAATGGAGTGCTAGGCAGGCTCATTCCTAGGTAGTCTCAGTGTCAGCATTTGTCTTGCTGAACAGGGTGGAACATTGGGGATGGGGCAAGACTCTAATCTTAGATGGCATTCAAGGTCAAATTATTATTATTCAAAATAAAAAGGCAGCTGAATGGGAGGTAGTCGGATCCTTTATGTCCTTGTTAAAAACCATTCTGGATCATTTCTAATTTTTGAACTACCATGATCTGAGTTGTTTGTTGCTTGTCTTAAGTTTTTTTGTTTGTTTATTTGTTTTCTGCATCTAGTAAAACATTTATATATCAGGACCAAAAGCAACAATATTAAACCAGTAACACTGATTAGGAACAGAAAGTGTCTAATATTAGACTAGGAAGAATCTGAGGGAGAGGAACAAGCATTCCAGCCAACTAAGACCCTTCATATGTATTATTATAATTTTTATTAAGCTAATTATATATTTTCCTCCTTTATCCCTGTCACTTGTATTGTTTGATAAGCTGGGCCAGATGAATTAAAATTTTCTACTATTTTATTATGCAGAAACTCTAATTTTTCTTCTGGGCAGTTAGTACTTTAATCCTATAGCTAGACAATATTTATTTAAAATACTCATCTAGATTAGATCCATATATAATTCTACAAGGGGAATTATTAGCGAGGTGTTCTTAGAGGGGTTTGCCCACGATGGGTCCTTTATGATACATAGTAGAGGCCCGGTGCACAAAATTTGTACATGGGAGGTGGAGAGGTGAGAGGGGGTGTCCCACAGCTCAGCCTGCACCTTCTCCAATCTGGGACACCCCTCCCCCCGCAGAGATGTCTGAATGCTCATTTAGGCCCGATCTCACCACAGCCTGTAACCCCACGCAGCCTGCTAGTCAGTCGTTTGGTTGTCCCTTGCTAACTCCGCTGCCAACCTTATTATCCCATGCAGCCTGCTGTTCAGTTGTTACTGTGAAGGTGTCGTGACCAATTTACATATTTTACCCTTTTATTGGTATAGATGATAATGAAGTTAATGTTTTGTTGGCCACACACAGGTCTTCTTCTATCAATATAAACTTTGGTATGTTTTTTCTGACTATCCTATATAATAAAGAGGTAATATGCAAATTAATCATCACTCCAACACACAAGATGGTGGGATCGGGCCTAAACGGGCATCCCTCTCACAATCTAGGACTGTTGGCTCCCAACCATTCACCTGCCTGCCTGATTGCCCCTAACTGCTTCTACCTGCCAGCCTGATCACCCCTAATCACTTCCCTGCCAGCCTAACTATTCTCCTGCCAGTCCAATTCCCCCTAACTGTACTCCCCTGCCTGCCTAGTCATCCCCAACTGCCTCCCTTGCTGGCCCAGTCACCCCTAACTGCCCTCACTTGCCAGCCTGGTCACCCGTAACTGCCCTCCCCTGCCAGCCTGGTCATCCCAACTGCCCTCCCCTGCAGGCCTGGTTGTCCCCACCTGCCCTTCCCTGCTGGCCTGGACCCTACAACTGCCCTCCCATGCAGACCTCTCCCTCCCAACTGCTCTAACCTGCAGGCCTGGTCCCCTACAATTGCCTTGCCCTGCAGGCATGGTCGTTCTCAACTGCCCTCTTCTGTTGGCCTGGTCCCCCTCAACTGCCCTCCCCTGCTGGCCTGGTCACCCTTAACTGCCCTCTCCTGCTGGTCTGGTCACCCCCAACTGCTCTCCCTTGCAGGCTCGGTCCCCTCAGCTGTCCTCCTCTGCAGGCCTGCTCCTCCCCAATTGCCCTCTCTTGCAGGCCTGGTCCCCCCACCCAACTGCCCTTCCCTTTTGGTCATCTTGTGGAGGTCATCTTGTGTCCACATGCAGGCAGCCATCTTTGACCACATGAAGGCAGTCATCTTGTGTGTTGGAGTGATGGTCAATTTGCATATTACCTCTTTATTATATAGGATAGTCAGAAAAAAACATACCAAAGCTTATATTGATAGTAGAAGAAGACCTATGTGTGGCCAAAAAAACATTAACTTCATTATCATCTATATTAATAAATAAAAGGGTAATATGCAAATTGGTCATAATACCCTCATGGTAACAACTGATCAGCAGGCTGTGTGGGGTGACAGGGCCGGCAGGGGGGTTAGTAAGGGAGGACCAAACGACTGACCAGCAGACTGTGTAGGGCGTCCAGCCGCAGGAGGGGCAGTGAGGGGCAACCAAGCTGGATGAGGGGAGCAGTGAGGGGCAACCAAGCTGGATGAGGGGAGCAGTGAGGGGCAACTAGGCTGCTGGAGGGGCAATTGGGGTTGACCTGGGTGGTGGAGGGGGTAGTTGGGGGCAACCAGACTAGCTGAAGGGAGGCTGTTGGGGACAACTAGGCTGCCAGAGGGTGCAGTTAGGGCCAACCAGGCCAGCCAGGGAGCTGTTAAGGGTGATCAGGCCAGCAGGCAGGTGAGTAGTTTGGAGCCAGTGGTCCTGGATTGTGAGAGGGATGTCCGACTTCCAGTTTTGGCTAGATTCCTGGGATTGGACATCCCCCAAGGGGTTTCAGATTGGGTAGTTTGCATGCTGGGCTGAGGGGACCCCCTCCCCCATCCACGAATTTTATGCATTGGGCCTCTAGTAGCTTATAATCAGAATGTTATTGTCTAGTAGGTAGGAAAGATTACAGGGTACCTAAGTTTTTTCTTATCTAATAAAGAAGGGGGGCTGGGAAGGTAGATATTGTTCCCACTAGGAAACCGTAAGGAGAATAATAATATAAAATTATTGTATATAGATTCAATTAATAACAATCTTAAGGTGATATAAGAACAAGTTTAAGCAGCATCAATTTGGGAGCATATAAACCTTGTTGATATCTTGGGAAAAAATGCAGTCTGAGCAAAGTTTCTAGGGTTATTTTGTAATGGGGGTTGAAGTGTGCTGCTTATGGGCTGAGCGCCATGAGAATCTCAGCCCTTGAGCGCATTCAACCCTTTTACATGCCTCAGTTTCTCTCCCAGCTGTCTAAAACAACCAGAAGGGCTTGGGGCACTGGCAGGCCAAGCCTTATGGAGGCTAATTACAGTTGAGTTAGGACTTCCCTATGGGGGTCCTGGACATCATAAGAAATTACCTTTGATACCGCCACAAAGATTCTTAGTTGCTTAAGAACATCAAGATTCTGGCTCTAGAGAGACTGTGCCCCTTTATGTTTGGACCTAAATGAGTTCAGTTCTCATTTATATGAAGAAGGTTTTTTAATTTTTTTTTCTCTTCTCAGACTCTTAGAAAGCAATTCCAATTGAAAAGCCAAAATCAAACCCAGCCACCCATTTTTTTTTCTCCAGTCTCACCTTAGCCTGGATTCTGTAAACCCTTAACCTTAGATAAACCTTAAGGATTTAAAAAATATAGCTCAAATAAAATCAGACCCTGACCAAAACGTAAGGGAAGGTCCTGCTTCCAAGAGATAACTCACTGAAGTTCACCCAATGGACAGGAACCAGCAGGTTCAAAGGGCTCTTTGCTGGATCCTAACTCCTGGTCTGGGTCCATGGGATAGTTCTGGGTGAAATTCTTTGGAATTCTGCTGACTACGCTAAGTCATGTTAATGTAAGAAACATTCAAACCTATAAAGAATTTTTGTGAGTTTATTTGAGCCAAACTGTTGATATTTGCCAGGCAACAATAAGATTCTGCTTAAATAAACTCACAACAGTTCTTTATAGGTTTGAATGTTTCTTACATTAACACTATCGTAGATGCAAAAGATTATAGACAGGTTTATTTATGGTAAAGATTGACTTTTGTCAATGAAAATTCTAGTATAGGACATGACTACCTTCCATAACCTGCTTTAAGACCACCCTTTGTGGTTACTTTAGGTTTCTGAGTTTGCAAGGCCACCACATAGGCCTTCCCTAAGCTAGTCTGGTTAACATGGGCCCCCTTTTGTCCACAATCTTAATATGGTTGTCCCAATTAGATCCCGGGAAAGGATCTGGGACGTTCACCTAAGGTGTCCCTTGAGATAAACTTTAACCGTGCAGGAATTGGGACATTCAAATTGTTGCTGATGGAGAGACTGCTCTGCATCAGCAGGACCAGAGTGGCAGGCTTAGGACCAACAAAGGCTAGAGGCTTTAATTTAAATTTTAAGTGTATGCAAATTAATTCAATTAACTGCCAGAGGAATTACACCACATGAAACATATGCAGTTGTAAATCACCAAGTTTTTTATTACTCATACAAATTCCTGAGCAGCTGCGGGTACTAACTTAGTTAGGGATCCCCGTGGTGGTGTCCTCTGTGGTCCCGCAACTGGGCTGGGCTGGTCCGGGTGCAGGGTAGTGTCACAATTGGGGATTACTGGCCGTTCTTCTATTATCTGGCAGGAAAAGGAGTATGGAGCAGTGTCACTTGTCAGCCTTTGTAATGTCTCGACAAGATTAGCATCGTTGGCTGGCAGGGGTCCATATTTAAAGCTTGTTTGCACCCGCAGCAGCCGAAGTGGCTATTAATGATTTACGTCAATGCACATATGTTAATCTTAAACAGGGCAGCGAAGGGACTAAGGAAAGTACTTCACTCACCAAGTGTTTATCTCGACACAAGTCAATACGTCAGTTCAAATCCTTATCTCTGGATACACATGCTTCAGGGCAGTGGTGAATGTATCTTTAATATCAGACTTTAAGTTTTAAGGGGAGTTAACTCAAACATTTTTAAACTACTCTCACATTCTTTAAGCATTTTTAAATATTTCTATATATATATTTTTTACAACAACAATGGTGAATCCTCTTAGAGAAAAAAAAGATCACATAACTCCAGATATTATTGGTTTATTGTGAATTCATGGTTTTCAGTGGAATACATTGAAATCCGGGATTTCAATGCTGCATTTTCATTTTTTCTTTAGCATGTCTTTTAATATGTTTTGTATCTGCCCTCCAAAGTCTATTTCAAACTTCTGACTTTTCCACCTTCATGCTTTAAGCTTATTAGGGAACATGAATTCAAACCAAGGAACCAACATTGTGAATGGCATCATTTTCTAACCAACCATTTGTTAAAACCAAAAATCTGTATCTCTTCTTAAACTTCCCTTCCACTTCCTCCTTCCCTGCATCCATCATTTACTAATACATCCTACACTAAGTTTTTCTCAAATTGTATAATTTACTTTTATCTCTATTGTCACAATCCTATTTCTTGAAACAATCATTGCATTGTAAAAATATGGAAAGTGCCTACTTCTAAAGAGGATTTAACACTTTCAAATTTTTACAGTGTTCTTAGGCTAAATCTATACTTAACTTGGCTTAATAGAGTTCTAAATGATATGATATTGAATCTCTGTATCTCTTCAGTCCATCTCACCACCCACTGCACCCTGAATTCTTTCTCTATCCTTTCTGACATCCTTTATTTTCTCAGGCAAATACCTGATTTAAATGACAAATGCCATGGAATTTAGTAATTTGGCAGAAACTAGAAAATGAGTAAAAGCAGGTGGGAAGTCATTATTACTTAACCATTAACGCCTAGAATAGAAAGATGTAAAATGGTAAAAAAGATAAGGCAATCATTAACTATTTTCTATCACATTTTATCACATATACTGTACTATTGTCATGTGTTAATAATAAGCATCAATTACATTTTTCATGTTCATTCTTTTAGACCTTGACTTCTTCTTGATGTAGGATTATTTTCTCTTTCAACAATAGCCAATTTGTTAAATAGAAGTACATTTTAAAATTAACAAGATGTCCCTTTCAAGATGTGATAAATTCTGATGACTTATTTATAAATCACAGCATATGAATATTAAAGAAATGAAAGAGTTCATTCTTTATCAAGCCTCTGAGCTCATATGCACAGGGAAATGTTGGCTTGAACTAATTTTTTATGAAATATAGTCTGAAAATCACACTAGTTTTGAAAGCATACAGATTATTGAAATTACGGTTATTTTGAGCCTGAACTAAATAGATTAAACAATTCACTTCCATTTTGCTTGTAAATCCATAGTCTTAAAATGACTAAATATTTCTTGAAACCTCCTTGAAGAAAATGGAAGTGAGAAAAACGATTATTCTGAGTAAAGATATTTATTTCTTCATTTGGAGAAAATTATTTGAGAAGTATGTTAGTTTATGTATTTTAACACACTGGCAGGTAACTGTTTTGAACATAAGATTTTACAGTTTTTCTTCCAAAACTTCATAGAATTCCATTTTTAAATATAAAATGTATTTTCCTCTTTGTTTTTGATAGTGATATTAAGAATTTTCTGAGACTTGCATGGGAGGATGAATGATTTGTGTGGAATTATATTGCTGGGTCTCCAAAGTTCCATTTCCCTTCATCTAGTCCTGGAAAAAGTATAACTGGGGCTTCAGCAGAGTTAAAAGCAAAGTGTCCAGAGTTTCCTTGCCATGTTGGAGCTTGTCCAGTGCTGCATCAGGCTAGTGTAATCCATTAGTCCATTGTGTGTGGGATCCACATAGCTGTGGGCCCTGTGGGCGAATGCAGGGGAGCCAAGAGAGCATGCCCCCTGCAACAAGAATCCTAAGAGTCCTAAAGACAAAACAGCAAACTTCTTTGTTGGGGGGAATAAATCTTCCAAATCTTCCCATGCTTGAAGTGGCCATGCCTCTTCTGGCCAATGACCTGTTTCCACATGTGACTGACAGACAAGTACCTTCCCTATTTCACCCAGACTTTACTGGGCATGCATCTATTCTCTCCACCGTCAATTCCTTCCCCCAGTGACCTGTGGAGAGCAGACCTGGGAGTGTTAAGCTGCACAAATGACATGCCTATGGCATGTGGCTTTCCCTTTGCTCCTTTCCTATTATTAACAACTAGGATAATTACAAAGGTATCAGATTCACTATAAATTTTTACTTTTTGTATGTGTATCCAAGCTGAAAAACCAAAACATGTGTGATGTGTGTGTGCATGATTGACTTTATATTTAAAAGTCAAATGCAAGTACTTTACATAATCATCTCTTTCTGTGGGAAATTCTATAATTCAGAAGAAAAGCTCATTTATCCTTAATTTTAGTAAACTGTTTTCTCAGATATTATTACTGGTTTTTAAGTTAGATCAATTTCCTGTAATTAGACCAGGTTTGCAGTGTGACATCATTGCAGCTTGAAAATATGCTTTCTCTTGTCTTCTCTTTGTATAGTTTTCTTTGACACGGTTCTGAGGTTGTCCGTGATTGTTGCCTGTTTACTATAATTTAGATACCAACACTATCTTTGTCATATAAACATGATTTTCTTTCAATGGACACATTTACTGTTGTGAAGCAAGTGCTATTATACTCTTTAGAACACAGTGTTTGGTTGATTTCCACTAATGTTTATATTTGTGTTATGGGCATTTGCTCATGAAATTATACTAATCCACAGACTGCTTTTGAATGAACATTTTGCAGAGCGAATAAATAAAAACTTTATTGAAATCTTCTTCATTATTTGTACAAGTAAGCTTTCACTTTATAATTTACTAAAGGTCTGATGCATGAAATTCTTGCAAGAGTAGGCCTTCGCAGCCTTGCAGCCCCAGATTTGTCCGGAACGTCGTCCAGAGGGTTGTTCTGCTGTTTGGGCGTTTGGTCGATTTGCATATTATGCTTTAATTATTATAGAAAATTTAAAGTTTTACTTTGCAGAGAAAACAAATATATGTGTATACTATGTTACATTACATGAATATCTGTTGTTGCATTTTCTTATTTTATAATTACTATTTATGTATGCTATTATCAACATAAGAAACATCCAAACGTATAAGAATTTTTATGAGTTTATTTGAGGCAAACTGACAACTATTGCCATGAAGCAAGATGTCAAGGGATTGAGAAAAATGCTCCCCAGAATGGCATTTTCACTGCTTACTTTTTACATTAGAATCTAAGGAGGTCGCCTAAGGAGGGTTACATAAAATTCACTGGGGATAGATTAGGGAGGTGAGAGAAGGCATAATAGGGAAATACCCATTTTGATTACCTACTTGACTTGCTTTTAGGTAGGACGTTTTAATTTCAGACCATCCTGTCTGGTTACTTTAGGTCTTGAGTTTGCAAGGCCACCATGCAGGCCTCTCCTGGGATTATCAGGTTGAATATGTGGCCAGTTTTGGGGCCACACTATTTTTTCCTGGAATCTGAATTTATTTACTTTAGTGGCTATATCTTCTTTATTTTTGCATTTGCAGACTTGACTTTGTATAGGACACAGAGCAGATACTATATACAAAAATGAATCAGTGACAGGATACTTCATATACTCTTAGTGGAAAGAAGTGAGCAATGTCATATCTAAATGAATATATCCGTGTGTTTTGTGTCTCCAGCCTTCTTTCACAGCTCAGGTATCCTCAGTCTGGCAGAGGAACACAGCCTGGCCATGATTGCATGGGATATGCATTGTTTTTGATGTCGGCATAAAAACCAAATTTAGTGGTGTGTGCCTGACGTAAAACTGTTAAGTGGTTGGTAAATTAAATGCAAATTTAAGAAGGTGCAAAGATGAATATGGGTAAGGGTAAATTGCAGATGATTTAACTTTTTCCTTAATTGAAAAACAATATGTTATACAAGATATATATGAACATATTTTACCTTTGGAAAAATAATAAAAATTATCTCTATACTGAGACATCTATG
This sequence comes from Lasiurus borealis, assembly GCA_004026805.1. Lineage (NCBI taxonomy): Eukaryota > Metazoa > Chordata > Mammalia > Chiroptera > Vespertilionidae > Lasiurus > Lasiurus borealis. The sequence continues at coordinate 6,849 of PVJN01031712.1, read as the reverse complement.
GTAAGATAAGAGTATAGATACTATAGAATAAAAATAATATCTATTTTTATTCTCTTGATAATTTTTTAATTTGAAAGTCAATAAAATTTGATGAAATAGCAATCATCAAATTTCCCTTTATGTTAAAATTTCATAGCACTTTATTTGAGTTATTGTCAACTCTTGGGTGACTGGGATTTCTAGATTTTCCCCTCATGTCCCTCACTGTAATCTACACTTATCTTCAAAATGATTTTATTTGCATCTGAGACAAGATTATTAAATATTTTGCTCTGGGCTCATATTAACCAGCTCTTTTTAATATATATACATATATTTTATTGATTTTTTACAGAGAGGATGGGAGAGGTACAGAGAGTTAGAAACATCGATGAGAGAGAGACATCGATCTGCCGCCTTCCTGCACGCCCCGCATTGGGGATGTGCCCGCAACCAGGATACATGCCCTTGACCAGAATCGAACCTGGGACCTCTCAGTCTGCCTCTAACTGCTTCAGCCTGCCAGCCTGATCACCCCGTAACTACTCCCCTGCCAGCCTGATTGATGCCTAACTGCTCCCCTGCCAGCCTGTTTGCCCCTAACTGCCCTCTCCTGTAGGCCCAGCCCCCCCACTCCAACCACCGTCCACTGCATGCCTGTCCCCCTCCCCCCCAACTGCCTTCCCCTGTAGGCCTGGTTTCCCCCAGCTGCCCTTCCTGCTGGTCTGATCACCCACAACTGCCCTCCCTGCAGGCCTGGATCCCCTGCAACTGTCCTCCATTGCATACCTGGTTCCCCCCCAATTGCCCTCCCTTGCAGACCTGGTCCTCCTAACTGCTTCTCCCCCCCTGCTTGCCTGATGGCCCATAACTGCCCTCCCCTGTAGGCCTGGTCACCCTCAACTGCCCTCCCCTGCAGGCCTG
>PVJN01031711.1:0-24664 GCA_004026805.1 Lasiurus borealis | reverse complement strand
AAAACCCAGCACTTAATGTCTAAGTAAGTAAAAAAGAGTGATCTATGTTTGTCCACTAGGCTGATTAAAAGCATAAGGCTTTGGTGAGGAGGAGTGTGGTCACAAACACATTTGAGAGTCTGAAAAAAGCTCAGCTATTCATACCAATATGATATCCATTTACTCATATTTAGCAAATTGTGAATTTGCTTTTCAGGGATCATGCATGGTCCACAGGTTAAGAACTTACACATTTGAATAGAAAACTTCATAGGGTACAGGAATAAAATCACTTGCACTTCTCGGTAGCAATAGCATATAGAAGTTGAGCAGACACTTAATTCTCATTATTAATGAAATAGTGTAACTTCTTTGTTAAATTAGCATTGTATTACCTAAGATTTAAAGTAAAATTTTGAAGTAAGAATTAACAACCAATTCATTTTTAGAATGTTTTCCAGATCTTTTCCCTACTCGTCCCTCACAAACAGCTTATCCATGAATATTTGCAAACCATCTATCTGATAATAGGTTGGTTTAAAATAGGAACTCATACAACTCAACAGCAAAATAAATACTTATGTGATTTTCAAATGTGCAGCCAACCTGAACAAATAATTTTTCAAAGAAGATATACAAATGGGCAACAGGTATATGAAAAGGTGCTCAATATCACTAATCAAAAGAGAAATGCAAATTAAAATCACAATTAGTGGGTGGAAACTTTAAGCCAAAACAGAATATTTGCACCATCTCAAAGTATCTCCCATAAATATTTCTCAGTCACAAAGACAAAAGTCAAAAAGTGGTGGAGAAACCTGGCCTACAATGCCTTAGCTAAGGGTTCAAAGTTAATATCCTCAGTAATAAGGCATATTACTGAGACCATTAACCTGAAAGGACACTCTTGGAAAGATACAATATCACTCCTCTGGTATTCTTGCCCAAAACATGTAACCTGAATGCAATCATTAAAAAACATCAGACATCCTCAAATTAATACACATTCTACAAAATAACTAACTAGTATTCATCAAAGTTTCAAGATCATAGAGGACAAGGAAAGGCTGATGGATCATCATGAGTGGGAAGAGACTAAGAAGACAAAATAAATGCAACATAGGAACCGGGATTGGATCCTAGAAGAGAAAAAGACATCAGGGAGAAAACTGAAGAAACAGGTATTTATTAGTTAAAAGCACTGCACCGATGTTCATTCCCTGGTTTTGATGCTTTGTGGTTAACAACATAAGCCGTTGACAATAGGGGAAGTTGGGAGAAGCTGCACTAGTCTTGGAACTTTCCTATAAATCTAAAATGATTCCTAAATAAAATAAAACCTTAGGGCTTTAAAGCCCTCTGCCCTCAAAGTTCCCATTTTTCTCTAGTTCTCAAGAGACCAAAGACTCACTTTCTGATTACTCCCAAGAGAGTCAGCTACCTCCTTCACTGGTAGCTCTGCTCACCCTCATCTCAAGTCTGACATTTACCTGCTCAGAATTCAGTCTTCAAGGAGCAGACTTTTATTTAGCACCTCCTATATGCTGGACCTTATACATAAGCAATATGGTCCCTACCCTTCTCTTCACTCATCAACCTTGTCAGCTACTATTTAAGTGAGTCACGACTTGAATTTTAAATGTCCTCACTCCTGTTTTATCACGGTAGAATCAGGAGCTTCACACTCTTATCCCCTATACGTATACTGTTAAAAAATAGATCCAGAGGTGAATTAATCCATGTTACTATTTACTATTTACCATGGGTTGAGTTGAATATTAAGTTAGTGTTCCTCTGCCATTAAATGATATCATATCCTTTTTTTTTTTCTAAAAAAAAAATGATCACTGATCACACAAGCCTGCTTACTAGTATAGCAATATCTGGGACAATATTTTATTTACAAGGACAACCAGTTATCTGGGGTTCTTTGTAAGAGCTTGATAGAGTCATCTTTTAATGGCTTAGATGTCATCAGGCCCATTATTACTTAAAAGAAAAAGAAAAAAAGAAAACAAAAACCTGTGGCTAACTTTAGAGAATCTTCACAAGAAATTTACTGACTTACACAATGGGAGATTTGTTTTTAATAAAACAAAACATCAGCAAGTCCAACTGAATCAGGAGCTTGGTGATTTGAATCCAAATCAGAGTTCCCCAGCTTCAATGTCTCCACTTACAGAAAGGGAACAGTAACCATTTCCTATGCCTTAATAAAGAGCATTGCACTCTGGGAATTTTCATTTCATGTATTCTTCATCCATAGCTGACCTCTAAGACACATTTCCTATTTATGGGTGTTTTTGATGCCATGAAGCCTTCGTCTCTTTAATTCTTTATTGACACTGACTCAAACGATTTGGGGAGGAAGGGAACAAAAATGCTTACACATTCCACATTATTATTATTATTATTATTATTATTATTATTATTATTATTTTAGAAGGGAGAGTCTCCAAGTCTTCAGTGGGGAACATACTTATTTAGAGGTCTTACTTGGGGGTATTTTATTCCTACAATGCCTGAAATCTTTTTCTTATAAGTTGAAAATTTTAACATTGGCATTCAGAAGTAAGTACAGTTGATCAGTTTCTTTTGTGGGGAACAGGAATGTACCAATCAGGGTAGGCTAGACTTTGCTCTGATAACAAGAAATCTTCAAATCTCAGTTGCGTACTGTATGGAAGGTTTAATCCTTACTCCTATTAAGTGTCCAGTGTAGGTCCCTGTGAATCTCCTCCAAGTTCTCCTCCTCTGGGATGGGTTGAATAAAGCAGCTCATCGGGCACATTGTTGGTCATCCTGACAAGACAGAACTGGTGAACTATGAACAGGATTTTAAAACTTCTGTTTATAAGTACTACGCTGTCAATGCTGCCCTTATTTTATAGGCCAAGGCAAATTAGGAGACACCACAGGACTTCCACAGGGTGGGGACATAGCATCCTGCCCCTGGGAGGAGCCTCGTGTCCCTGGCATGAAGAACTAACTGTAAGCAGCTACTTTAGAGGGACAGCAGATACTCTGAAGAATAGTACAAACTGCCAAAGAGAGGCGTGTTGGGTTGATATTTATATAAGGCTGGCTTCAGAAAATAATGTTGAAATTTTTCTTCTCTAAGTTTAGATCAGTTTGAATACATTAGAATTTTCTATTCCTTGAAAGTTTGAAAGCATTCACTAATAAAACATTTGCATCCAGAGCTTCTTGGATTACCTTCTCAATTTCGACCCTGGTCAGTGTTCTGTTTCAATTTCCTGCCTCTTTGGGACCAATTTTGCTTATTTATATTTTTCAAGAAAAGCATCCATGTAACCCAGCTTGTAAGATATATTTGCAAAAAGTTTTGTCAAATACTTTTGGTTATTTTTTTTAAGAGGCCCATCCTTTCTTTCCAGCTTTACTGAGGTATCATTGACAAGTAAAAATTGTATATATTTTAAGTGGACAACAAGATGATTTGATGTACATATACAATGAAGTGATGGAGACATGACCAAACTAATTAACGCATCCACCACTTCACAGCTACCACCTAGTTTCTAATTGTTTAATTTGTACTAACTTTACACAGTATAGAAACATGTATTTGCAAAAAAGTAATTTTGATGGCGATAGTAATAGTACCCACCCAAGTGGTTGGGAGGATTAAGTGGGTTGATATATGTACATTGGTGAGAATAGTGCCTTAGTAATCATATTATTGGATTTGGCCATCATTATTATTATTGTCCATATTTTCCAGTTTTAATCATCCTTGTATTGCTAGGCAGGATTCTACAGAATCCTCCTTACAAGTTGAGCATCATTAATAATGTACTGACTTACACTACCTTAAATAACTTGTAATTTCCTTCCAAGTAAGTAAAACTGCTAGATTATGTTTAAGTTTATGACTAATGATCTTGTGTTAGAAAACCATGTGTGTAAACTCTTAGTATTCTCTTGGATATTATAGAATAAGGAAATTAAAATATGCTACTGTCAGTAAACTTACTGCAATTGCCTGCTTCCTTCTTTTTCAATTCTTTGTTTCTACATAGATCTTTAACCACTGGAAGATAAGAATGGGTTAGGCAGGCAAGCTTCAACATCTTTTATTCCAAAGTGAACAATAACAAAAGGAAAAAAAAAAACCTGACCGCTGCTTCCTCTGAGGAAACTGCTTCTGATGCAGGGATCATGGTTTCTTTGCACTGGGAGCACTTTACTAATAGAATGTTGTCTATCAATGATATCTCTGTATTTTTAACAACCTTGAGAAAATACTTCTTAACGAATCCAATGTTCTTATAGCAATGTCTATAGAGAATTAGCAACTTTCATTAAATTAGCGCAGTTTATATTTTTAACCTTCTGGTCCATGAAGTCAGTCATCACACAGTCTGAGTTAATATAGTTAACTTGAATGAAGGGAAGTCTGCATTAATAAATATGCTTAAAGACAAACAATTCTATTTCCAACTTCTACTGCCACACTAATGATTCCATGGGAATTGACATCTTACTTTCATGAGTAAGTGGTTAATGTCTTATTGGTGCATATCGCAAATCATACTATTTACTTTCAAGTTGTTTGTAAACAGTCTGTCTCAAGTCAGTTACACCCCTCATGTTATGGCTTATCTGATTTATTTAGAAAACATCATTTATATAAAAGAGAACTTTAACTCAACTGTTATCTAAATGATCCAAATGATGTTAATCATCAGGGAAGCTAAGAAAAATCTCCCAACTGGTGTAGGACAAGTGGACTTTCCATAATCACAGACATGTGAGAAATACAGAAAGGCAGGTAAGACACTTTTTATATATTATTGCATTTATTTTCACAATGATCCTGCAAAGGAGGTGATATTAACCCATTTTTCAGATATGAAAGCTGAGACCCAGAGCATCCCTGTCTTGCCCTGGATCATAAATCACACGTTCTTTCCATTATTTTACATTGTTGAAAAGTTTAATCTTTCATTTTAAGAGGGCCTTAGTGAGATTTATGCCCATGTGTCTGGTTAGCATCTAATAATTATAAATGGTTTTTGAATCCACTTTGTCAACATAGCAATAACCAAATATCTTGATCGTGTTCTACGAGAACTTATCTTAATCTATAGGAAGACCAACTCGATTTAGATAAAGGGCTGGAGAAGAGGTTTATCTTGATTTTCAAAATAATACTACCACCTGGTGGTGAGCTAAGGTAAGTTGTCCGAATGCCTGGTTTCAGATTCATCTGATTAAAATTTTCAATGGGCGTAAAGAAATGTATCCAGAAATATCGAGTTAGAGCTCTCAGAAAACTGCTAACATAATTTCAGTTCATATACCAAACGATTGTTTTCATGTAAATTGCTAATCTGGATTCAATAAACATTTGTTCATTTTATTTGTTCATTCAGCGCGTTTACTAAGCACCAACTTTGAATTGTGAAAAGTCAATATGAAGATGAATAAGGACATATTCCACGGTTCTAGAATATGAGATACTATTTCTGGAGTGACTGAGAATATTTACTCAGACTGCCTGAGTTTAAACCCCAGATCTGCCACTAACCTGCATGACTTTGGACAAGTCACCTAAACTTTGTCACTGCTGTGTCACCATGTGCAATGGGAAAAACAGTGCCCTCTGCCCCATAATTATTAAGTATCTTGTGGAATAAAAGTATACTGTCTGAGAGGGTCTTCAAGGAATACATTTGGGAAGTGACACTGGTGCATGGAGTCTTGAGTGGAAAAGAACATGGCCTTTCCTTAAGTGATGAGCAGCAGGGGTAAGACATTACCAAACAGACTTTGGGGTGGAAACAAAGACTCACTCTCTGGGATCAGAATTTATATTGATTTATCCCAGTAAACACTCCTCAAAATGCACAAAAAAAAAATGTATGTAAAAGCTTGCTCAGTGCAGAATTGCTTATGACTATAAACTAGAAACTATCCAATTGCCTATTGATAGGAAACTGGTTAGACTGATTATGGCACATCTATACAGTGATATGGAGGCCAACATTAAAAGGAATGAAGCTGAGCTATATGTACTGATATGGAGCAACTGAAATGCAGAACAGCATCTAACAACTGCAACTCTCAGTGGAATTCCATTCAAGGAAGGACTTTCAGCCCCAGCAGGCAGACCAGTTCAGGGTGCTTGGTGAATTCAATGTTCAATGAGAACATCAAGCTTGGATGGGTGTAGTGAGAATCAAATGATGTATGGGAAATACTTGTCACATGTTAGACACTTGATAGCAACTAGTTTTAGATAGAATTTCAACTTCTAATTTTTATTCGTATATACACTTATGAAGTTCAATTTTTTAAAAAAGCTTTCAAATACAAATTTATTTACGTATATAAATGAAACCTTCCTAACATAAATAGTTTCTGACCTTGACTGATCTCATAATTACTCAGGGAAGCAAACTCCTGGTTTCTTATAGGCTACTAGAGGCCCAGAGCACGATATTCGTGCACGGGGCAGGGGGTGCGGAGGAGTGCCCCTCAGCCCAGCCTGCACCCTCTCCAATCTGGGACCCATCCAGGGATGTCTGACTGCCCGTTTAGGCCCAATCCCACTGAGCGGTCGGACATCCCTCTCACAATCCAGGACTTCTGGCTCCCAACTGCTTGCCTGCCTGATCACCCCCTAACCACTCTCCTGCCAACCTGATAGATGCCTAACTGCTCCCCTGCCAGCCTATTTGCCCCTAACTGCCCTCTCCTGCTGGCCTGGTCACCACTAACGGCCCTCACTTGCAAGCCAGGTCCTCCCCAACTGCTCTCCCCTGCAGGCCTGGAACCCACCCAACTGCTCTTCCCTACATACCTGGTCCCCCCCCCCAACTTCCTTTTTCTGCCAACCTGGTCACCCCTAACTGCCTTCCCCTACAGGCTTGATTGCCCCCAACTGCCTTCCCTTGCAGGTCTGGTCCCTTCCAACTGCCCTCCTCTGCTGGCCATCTTGTGGTGGCTATTTTGTGTCCACATGGGGGCAGCCATTTGTGTGTTGAAGTGATGATCAATCTGCATATTACTGTTTTATTAGATAGGATAGAGGCCTGGTGAATGAGTGGGGGCCAGCTGGTTTGCCCTGAAGGGTGTCCTGGATCAGGATAGGGGTTCCCTTGGGACTTGGGGCACCCTGGGCAATGAGCCTGTGGTGGTTTGCAGGCTGGCCACGCCCTCCAGTGACCCAAGAGGAGGCCCTGGTATCTGGGATTTATCTTCTACAATTGAAACTTTGTAGCCTAGAGCAGAGCCAAGCCTCCCGCTTGCTCTGTGGTGGCAGCCATTTCTGTTGGGATTTATTTATCTTCTGTAATTGAAACTTTGTAGTGTTAAGCGAAAGTCAAGACAGGCCAGGACTGCAAAAGCTTGGCTTCCTTCATCTCTGGGGGCAACCCTAGCTTCCTGCTCTTTCCAGCTCTGTGGGTGCCGCCATTTTTGTTGGGATTTATTTATCTTCTATAATTGAAACTTTGTAACCTTGAGTGGAGGCCTGGGCCTGCCAGGGTGTGTGAAAAGCTTGGCTTTCTCCATCGCCAGGGAAATCCAAGCCTCCTTCCTGCTTGCACTATAGCCACAGCCATCTTGGTTGGGGGTTGATTTGCATACCCACTCCTGATTGGCTGGTGGGTGTGGTGGTTAATTTGCATATTGCTTTTTTATTAGATAAGACTAGAGGCCCAGGGCACAAAGTTTGGGCTTGCAGGGGAAGGTGTCTCTCAGCCCAGCCTGCACCCTCTCCAATCTGGGACCCCTGGGATCCCAGGCCACCAGGATCAGGTCTAAATGGGCAATTGGACATCCCTCTCACAATCCAAGACTGCTGACTCCCAAATGCTTGCCTGCCTGCCTTCCTGATTGGCTCTGCTTCTGCCTGCCAGCTTGATCACCTCCTAACCACTCCTCTGCCAGCCTGCTTGTCCCTAACTGCCCTCCCCTGCTGGCCTAGTTACCCCTAACTTCCCTCCCTTGCGGCCTGGTCTCCCATCTGCCTCCCCTGCTGGCTTGATTGCCCACAACTGCCCTTTCTTGTAGACCTGGTCCCTTCCAACTGCCCTCCCCTGTTGGCCATCTTGTGTCCACAGGAGGGGGCAAGATCTTTACCCACATGGGGGCAGCCATTTTGTGTGTTGGAGTGATTGTCATATTACTGTTTTATTCAATAGGATAGAGGCCTGGTGCACAGGTGGGGTCCAGCTGGTTTGCCCTGAAGGGTGTCCTGGATCAGGGTAGGGGTTCCCTTGGGCAGCCTGGGCAAGGGGCCTGTGGTTTGCAGGCCGGCCACACCCCATACAGACCCAAGTGGAGGCCCTGGTATCTGGGACTTATCTTCTATAATTGAAACTTTGTAGCCTGGAGCAGAGCCAAGCCTCCTGCTCGCTTTGTGGCAGCAGCCGTTTCTGTTGGGATTTATCTTCTATAGTTGAAAATTTGTAGTCTTAAGCAAAGGTCAAGACAGGCCAGGGCTGCAGAAGCTTGGCTTCCTCCATCGCTGGGGGCAACCCTAGCCTCCTGCTCTTTTCAGTTCCTTGGCTGCTGCCATTTTTGTAAGGATTTATTTATCTCCTATAATTAAAACTTTGTAACCTTGAGTGAAGCCTGGGCCCACCAGGGCCCACCAGGGCATGTGGAGAGCTTGGCTTCCTCCATCGCCAGGGAAACCCAAGCCTCCCTTGGCTCTCTCCATAGCCACAGCCATCTTGGTAGGAGTTAATTTGCATACTTGTTCCTGACTGGCTGGTGGGCATGGCTTATGGGTGGGTATAGCAGAGTAATGGTTTATTTGCATATTACTCTTTTATTAGATAGCATTGTGCTGTATGACTGCTTAAAAGGAAACTAGACCCTTTTTTGAGCATATTCCCTTACCAGAACACAGAAATACTTGCTTCTGCTTTAAATAAAACAAAAACCTGAATTCACAGAACTGAAATTTTAAGGAGATTCCCATTACAAAATCTTCCTTTAACTAAAGGTTCTTCTAGCCCAAGGCGTATTTCCTTACATATAACTACTTGAGGGGGGACAGGAATTGGTGGAAGGTGGGAGAGGTAGCAAGTGTAAAAACAACCAGTGACTATCCATCAGGAATTGATACATCTCAGAAAGCCAAGGAAAAAAATAAGAATCTCTTTATTTTAAAATGTGATTTATACCAAACTTTAAAAAAATACAGCTATTTTCCAAAGAAGCCTCTCTGGCTTGGAGTTCTGAAACATATGACTGTGTAAAGAAAAACATCCAATAACCCAAGGACACAGTTAATAGGGTGGTGAAAACCTAGGGTGGGGGCGGGGTAGACTGGAGGGGTCAATGGGGAAAAAAGGGAGACATGTGTAATACTTTCAACAATAAAGAATTATTTAAGAAGAAAAAAATCCAAATACTGATGAGAGAAAATGGTTTCCAGACACTTACATAGCTATAAATTCCAAACATATAAAAGGCTGAAAGGCTATTTATTGTAAGAGAAATGTCAAGTTTTCTCATTCTGCTGACCTGAAATAAGTTCAAAACTTGGTAGAAAGGTAATTCCCCTGTCTACTAAGGGGAATTAATAAAAACATGGTCCTAATAAGGCCTTTCTGTAGACCTTGCTCTTATAAGGGCAGTCAAGATTTTAAAAAGGAAAAGAAAAACTGGGGTACCAAATTTGCCTCATCACTCTCTCGAATGCATGTCTAACTAAGTGTCATTATTCAGAGTTCACCACTGATTTGCCCACTTGGAACAGCTCCAGGCCTATTAGCAGCTCAAGGAGAGATTCTGACCTGTGATAAGTGATGTCAAGGAAAAGGTGGCAAGCTCAGCAGGGCCTGGATAAACCAAGGGCACTGATTAAAGAAATAATTTATTTGTTGCTATCATGTTTCATAATTCCAGGAACGGGTAAAAATAAATAAGCCCCTGTGTCTTTGGAATGATTCCATTTAAAACTATCTCCACAGATCATTTGAATGTCTACCCAAATGCTGGTATAGAACTTTGCTGCATAAAAAACAATATCAACTTGTCCAAGGTGGAGGTGCATTATGATCAAGACAATTGAGATCTTCTATCCAATGATGCCATGAAATAATTCAAACTATTACATGGAAAACCATGTCACAAACCAGATACTCATTTTCCAGTCATAGCTATTCCAGTCTCTTCCATAAAACTGCTTCTGTAAATAAGATGTTTTTGTTGTTGTTTTTTTATCGTGTCAGAGAGATTCTCTTTCCAATAGTTAAAAGAATCCATTCTATCCCCAGTTAGCAGTCCCGTGTCTTATTAAGCAGGCACTAGGACTCTATCCTCTTGTTCTCCAGAAGTTCGTCAGAAGCAGGAGTGCTTTCTTTCCTTGTCATAGTAGCAAAAAGCATATCCATCATTCCCAGGGTTTCTAGTAGTTCTTTTTGGTAATCAATCTCTTTTTCTACAAGTCCTTGAAGTAACAAAAACTTTTTATCAACTACAGGTGACTGACCAATTACCGGCAGATATATATCTAGAAACAGAGAGAGAAAACACAATAACTAGAAATATCTTTCTAAACAATAAATTAACAATAAGATTTAGGAAAAGCATAAAAATATTACATACAAAGACACTGAAAGATCTGTACCTATTTTATAATTTATGATTTACAGAAAGTAAACAATTTATCTGAATAAATATATTTCAAAAAAGAAGTAGTTATAAAAAGCAGAGCGTGAAGCCCTAGCCGTTTTGGCTCAGTGGAAAGAACGTCGGCCTGCAGACTGAAGGTAAGATTCTGGTCAAGAACAGGTACCTTAGTTTCAGGCTTGACCCCTGGCCCTGTTCGGGGCTTATATGGGAGGCAACCAATTGATATGTTTCTCTCACATCAATGTTTCTCTCTCTGGTCTCTCCCCCTCCCTTCCACTCTCTCTAAAAATCAATGGTAAAATATCCTTAGGTGAGGATTAACAACAACAAAAAAGTAGAGCATGGAAGTTCTTATTTTCATTTCCCCATTAAAAAATAGTCACAGTTACTGTAGATGTTTAAGAAAAGTTTTTTTTTTTGTTGGTTTTTTTACCATAACCCTAATAATAGCAATCCAAAGTTGAAATACTGTAAACATTTTACTCCATTTTAAAATGTATTGATTTACTGTTGTTTGTTTCTCCATAAATACCTTCAATCAAGAATTAATAAAAACAAGGTATTTTTATTGGAGTTTCAAATTTTATTTCATATTTTGACATCTCACTTTTGCAAGCATGCTAGGATTTTTCGAGTTTTAACCATTACTTACCAATAACTATTTCAGCAGCATTGATCAAAACAGAAGCAAATCTCGGCTGAGACAGATTCCTACAAAGCAAAAATTGTTTACTGAAACTTGCCAACTTAAAAAAAAAAATCTTAAATTGATTTGAATTGTTCTATCAGTTCTCTACAAAGATCGTATTAAAAGTAAATGTCTCTCATTTGGGGATAAAGGATTTTATATGTAAAAATACATGTGTTTTCATAGACATGAAACATACCTTATCAAAAAATTAAGAACACGACTGATTTCCTTTTCATCCCGACCTGCAAGGGCATTTGCAAGAACTCCTCTTCGATTGAGTTCCTTTATGATGGAAACTGTAATCTCAGGTGTCTTTATTGTACAACTGGGCTAGAAAAATTTTCAGAGTCAATATGAGCAGACAGACAGCACAAGAGAAATTACAGTCTTGGAACTTACTAATAATTGCCAAACTTAAATTTCATCTTCACAGTTTTGAGTCATGGTACTGCACAAGACAAGTAATAAAATGATTCCTTTAAAAATATGTTCCCTGTAGATTCATCAATTGTAATAAATGCACCGTTCTGGTAGGGAATATTGTTAATGGAGGAAGCTGTGCAAGTATGGAGGCAAGGGCTTTATGAGAAATCTCTGTACCTTCCCTTCAGTTTGTCTTTGAACCTAAATCTTCTCTTAAAAAAGAAAGTCTTAAAAAAATAAAAGAATTTTACACACACACTCACTGCTCACTCACCTCAAGGACTCTGTCCAGTGCTTTGGAAATCCGGAAATTTTTCAGATCCCTGTCATACAATTCTAGGTGTTTTTTTGATGGCCTGTTGATAAAAATGTCATCCTGCATTGAAAAGTAAATTTTAGAGAGAAAAATTAACACCTATATAGAGTTTCATTCAAAATAAACTTGTTTGTAGTGGTATTTTTATTCCTGAACTATTCATGAATAATGATCCCATGCCCATAATATAGATAAAATGCAAATAGAATAATTTGTCACATCAATGTGCTTTTATTTACTCTCCGATGATTTTAACTTACAATGCATATACAATACCTCCATTCTGGGAAAACATTACTGATTTCAATTCTCTTTACATGTCAAGCAATATGATTTAGTAGAAAGAAAAAAAAAAAGATTTAGAGAAATTACGATCCAGTCAACAATTCTGTTCCCAAGAATGAATTCTGGACCAATTTACAACTTCCCCATCCTCTCAGATGCCAAACGGGAACGTTATTGACTCTACAACTTTTCAGGGTTGTTTAGATCACATCAGATGGTATGTGAAAGACATTGCTTTGATATAGTAAAGTACTACCGCATTGTTATGATTAAGGTTATTAAATAAAGTAGTCTTAGTCCCCATTACTTATTAGTAGGGTCCCCAATCTAGCAATCTAGAGAAAAATCTGATATAGAAAAAATTAAAATAAAGTTAAATGCATGTAAACTGTACTTTCCAGAAATGTGCAGGGAATTGGCTACTCTAACAAATTTCTCCTTAAAAAACAAATACACACACACACACACACACACACACACACACACAGTGGTACCTCGAGATACGAGTGCCCTAACATACGAGATTTTTGAGATACGAGCCATCGAGCAAGAGATTTTTGCTTTGAAATACGAGCAACATTTGAGATACGAGTAATCTTGCGGATTGGCTGGCGCACATGACCCACCAGTTTATCTCGACTCAAGCGTCTCATAGTTTCCCACGCCTCAAGGTTATGGAACGAATTAAACTCGTATAGCGAGGTACCACTGTATATATAGCCGAAACCAGTTTGGCTTAGTGGAGAGCGTTGGCCTGTGGACTGAAAGGTCCCAGGTTCGATTTCAGTCAAGGGCACATCCCCAGTAGGGAGCGTGCAGGAGGCGGCTGATCGATGTCTCTCGCGCATCGATGTTTCTAACTTTCTATCCCTCTCCCTTCCTCTCTGTGAAAAATCAATAAAAATATAAAAAATAATTATATATATATATATATGTATATATATATATATATACATATATATATATGTGTGTGTGTGTGTGTGTGTATATTTATATATATATATATGTGTGTGTGTGTGTGTGTGTGTGTGTGTATATATAATTATTATATATAATATATATATATGTGTGTGTATGTATATAATACCTTTAAAAAAAAAGTACCTTTTGCCCTAGCCAGTTTGGCTCAGTGGATAGAGCATCGGCCTGAGGACTAGAGTCCCAGGTTTGATTCTGGTCAAAGGCACATGCCCAGGTTGTGGGCCCAATCCCCAGTAGGGGAGGAATAGGAGGCAGCCAATCAATGATTCTCTCTCATCATCGATGTTTCTCTCTCTCCCTTCCTCTCTAAAATCAATAAAAATATATATATTTTTTAAATACCTTTTGCTTCATATAATTTTTCCCTTTAATAAAAGTTCGATATGCAGGCCTTCTTCTTCTGGGAAGAGAATCCTTCTTTGCTTCAGATTTCCGATGTTTAACACTCAGTATTCCATTGGTCATTCCTACAACTATTGTCTCATCTTCATGCTAACAACAATTACAAAAAATAGGTTAATCTATTTCTAACTCATAAATTACCATACTTTTTCTTCAAAATATCATTTATAATGTGTTTGCTGCTTATCCATACTTTCACCAAGAGTTCCATTCAGATATAGATATTCTGCCTAATAATATCTATGCAAAAATTTAGAGCAAAATCATTTTCTCCTCTAGGATATTATATGGACAGAACTTATACCTGTTATAAATCATCATTGGCAGTTTGTATAATATGCAGTCAATGACATCTTGGAAAACTCCAAAATATTTTTTTCTGCATCCTCTTACTAGAAAAAAAGGATTATGCAATGACACAATTTTCTCCTCTTGCCAAGAAAATATTTGATTTTCCTCTCCCAATTTGGGTTTCTATAGGATGTATTCAAATATCCTCCTCCTCAAAGGCTCGTGAAACTGGACAATGTATATTCCAGAAAGAGCAGTCAACAAAGGAAAGGAGATACTTTATTTTGTTGTCCCCTTTCCCCCACAGTCCCCAACCCCCAATTTGTTTTTTCCCTCTCAGAGAGCCAACCCTTGAGTTAAATGTTTTGAAGAGTTTTATCAACTTATAGCACTGCCCTTGGTTTGAAGCTATGCAGTGAGGGTATGGGACCTAAATCTGAAAGCATGCTAAGTTACTGGGACAAGTCATATATTCTAGTAATTGCCTTAATTCAATACTCTAATGTGGCAAAAGAAAATAAGATTTATTCGAATACAAAGATAAACCCTACCATTCCATTTTAGTTTCATTTAACAGGCAAGGTTAGGGGAAGCTTTAAAAGAACTAAAAGTACTTACTGCAAGTGCAAGACTCAAAATTGACGCTGCATAATCAAAACTGTGGACTACTTTGTAGGAAGTTGTGCTATATACTTTCACCTTCCTAATAAAAAAGAAAGCTTTGTCATAAAAATATCTTGAACACGAGTATAAAATTTTCCATTTTTTGAAAATTCAATATATGAATATTAAAATCTACACAATGAAGATTAGTAATATTAATTACAGACTAATTCATCACTGAATTCTCTCTTTTAAAAAGAACTATTTATTAGGACTAGCCATAATGTTTGTATAAAGACTGATTGGCCACTAGAAAGACAGACTATGAACCACTGTTGCCTGAAGATAAAACAAGAGTGAAGAACAAGTATTAATGAAAATGCAAAAGAGCAAGCTTTCTCAACTTTAGCATTATTAACATTTTGGGCCAGATAAGTTTTTGTTGGGAGGGAGGTGGGGGGGCCTGCTCTGTGCATTGCATGGCCTCTACTCACTCTTTGCCAGCAGCACTCCACCCTCAAGTTGTGACAAAAAAAACAAAATATCCCCAGATATTGCCAAATATCCCCTGAGGGACAAAAATCACTATGGGTCGAGAACTACTGCAGACAGAGCCAAATTATCTAGCTTTTAATCCCAAGTTACCTAGGAACACCACTAGAGAGAATTTGCTATATATTTACACAATAAATTCCCTTGTATTAGAAGTATTTTCTAGCTTTAAAATGAATACTTTTTAATAAGCAGACTGAGGGAGGGAAGGCTTTACATAATGGGGGAGGAACTAAAAATGACCAACAACAGAGGAATATAATTCTACAACTGTGCTGCAGTTCTAGCCACATGTGGCTACTGAGCACTTGAAATGTGGCTAGTGAAAATGAATAACTGAATTTTTTATTTTAATTAATTTTAATTTAATTTTAAAGCTGAAGCAATATAAAAACATTTTTCTGTTAAACACCAGTATGTTTCACCTTAATCACTGTAAAAGATTGTTATCAGAGGGCATGTATTACATGCTAAAATTGTTTCTAGTGTCTCATTAATTTTTATAGTGATTATATATTGAAATAATATTTTAGATACAGTGAATTAAATGAATTTTACCTAAATTAATATTACCTAGTTCTTGTTACCTTTTTAATGTGGCTACTATGACATTTTAAATGGTATATAATCTCACATTATATTTCTACTAGACAGCACGGTTCCAAAACATTAACTAATGGAACTCTAATACCTATTTAAAATAGTAAAATTGGACTACATTAATATATATAAATTTTTACATTAAGTTTTAAATTTTAAATATAAACTAGAATATATATATACATATATATACTCATTATAACTGTTTAAAAATATACAAATATACCATAACGATTTTAAAAGAAACTACAGAATATAAATTGTTTTAAAAGATCAATGTTTGAATGGTTCAGTAAAATTCCTTAAGTGTGCCTTGGCTGTTGTGGCTCGGTTGAAGTATCATCTAGTGCACTGAAGGGTCTCAGGTTCCAGTACTGGTCATGGTGAGTACAGGAGGCAACAGATCAATCTTTCTCTTTCATATCTCTCTTTCTTTCCCCATCCCTCCCTCCATCCCTTTCCTTTTCCCTCTCTCTAAAGTCAATTAAAAAATATACCTTTAGATGAGAATAAAAATTCCTTAAGTATATAAATTAAAGCAATAAACTACATCAAAATTTTCTATGTAAATAAAAAGTAAAAGCTATTTTCAACTCAACATAATTTTTTTCATGGAAATAATTTGGCAGAATATTTATTTTATCACAAAACTGCAGAAACAACTCATTTCCAGCAGTAAATACTTATCCTATATAATAAAAGGCTAATATGCAAATTGAATGAACAGCGCCACAACCGGTCACTATGATGCACCCTGACCACCTAGGGGAAGATGCTCAACACAGGAGCTGCCCCTTGATAGTCAGTGTGCTCCCACAGAGGGAACACAGCTCAGCAGATGCCATGGTCCAAAAGCAGCAGTGGTGGTGGGAGCCTCTCCCACCTCCATGGTAGCACTAAGGATGTCCAACTGATGGGGAGCAGGCCTAAGCCATCAGTCGGACATCCCCTGGGGGCTCCCAGACTGCAGGCCAGGCTGAGGGATCCCCTCTTCCCAGTGGATAATTTTCATGCACCAGGCCTCTAGTATACTAATAATGATGAAAAAAGTAAATGAAAATGCTAACCTATCCAGTGAACCAGAGAGTAACCTCTGTCCAGAGCTGCTCAGACATAAACACGTCACAGTTTTATGATGATTTTTCAAAGACACTAGCAACTGTCCTCCTTTTAGCATGTCCCAGACTTTAACATAACGGCCTCCTATAAAAAGAAATAATCATTAGTTTGATATTCCGCCTACAGATTTAAAAATTTAGGACCTGAAGAGCATTCTTCACTGGACACTCCACAGCACAGAGGTTAAGTGAGGGATTCCAGAGCCAGCCTGCCTGGTTTCAAAGCTGACTACCTTTTGCTGGGTCTGTACCTGATAATAATAACAATTCCTACCTCACAGAGCTGTTATGACAATTAAGTAATTTCTTATTTTTAAAATACACAAAACTACCTGGTAAAATAAAAAGTAAAACCAAAAGATTTTAACAAAAGTATAAAACATTCTTCAAAAGAAATGTTGTAATACCATGTAAATAATGCAAATTTTATTTCCAAAAAATTTGCAAACCCAATGTAACTGAAAAACTTCCCTATAACTTTTTCTTACTTTAAGAGTTGAAGGATCCTAAAACACAATTTAATGCAATGGTTAAAAAAAAATTTAATATAGCATCTTAATGAAGTATTAATAACATCTTAATAAAAGTTTAAGCAGAAGTCTAAGAGATAGAATAGAAAAAGGGGTTGTGGAGGAAGAAACAAACTTATTTATCCCGACTGTACAAGAGAACCTGGAACCCAATTCACAGTCCCTGTCTCTTCATAAGTGACAGCTCATGACAAATTACAGTTTGAAACCACTGATATAGCCTAACCTCCCCTTTTCAAGATCGATAAAAGTTAAGGGATTGCTCAAGGTCACATAACTAGTGACACAGTAATTAGCATACAGGTACCTATCATACTTCTCATCTTAAACTTTTCACTTCTCAAAACAATAGCAAGACAAATAGATATGTCTGGCAATGTCATCAACTTTTTTTTTTAAATTAAATAGGTACTGGGGAAGAGTATAAGACAGGATAATTTCAGAATTTTTTTTAAAAGGCTACCCACAGCCGTTTTCTAGTATGCTATAAAGTACACATACTATCTATGTATGCTTCCAAGTTCAACACATTAATTTTGATTGGACAAATGAAAACAGCCAATTCATTTCTTCCATTATAATTTTGAAAATACACTATGATCAACATAAGAACACTTCAGTTCCACCCTAGATGAAAAATGTAGCAAAGGCCCCTTTTGACCTCCTATTACCTTCTCCTCCAGCATTGGAGCTATTTCCTGGATAAGGCCATTTCATCAAGAGTCACATGAAAAAGACAAGCCTGATTCTACATCTGAAAGAAACTGTGTTTTCAAAAACTGCCATAGATCTCTGGTATAAAAATAACAGCAGGTGTACAACCTGGATTTCCGGGTTAAGGACATAAGCAGGCTCTCAAGTTCTGGGATTTCAGATCTATTTACCACTTTGCCTTGGACAAATTAGTTAAGACTTTTATTTATTTCCTCAATTGCAAAACAGAGAGAGAACTACCTACCTTGTTGGTTCATCTAGGGCATCAGTATCTGGTTCACATAGGTACTCAATAAATGATAACTGCTAGCCTGTCCCACTTAGCAATTGTTTGAACAAACACATACAGATAGGCAATTCAAGTGCACACTGATAAATTATAAAAAGTAATAAAATAAAAATAGTCTAAAAATAAATAAATAAGTAAATAAAAAGTAACTGATAAAGAAATTATTTGATTCAAGAAAAGAAATACCTGCTGATACCAGAAGACCTCCAGAGGGATAAAGCAGGACACTTTCCACTGGCTGACCATGCTCTACCGAGACAACACTCTTATTTGTTCGTGTATCAAACATCTTCACAGTATGATCATATGATCCTAGAATGTCAATTTTTATTATGTGAGTTTCACTACTCAAAACAACAAAAACTATATATATACATATATATAAATTGTGTGTGTGTGTATGTGTGTGTGCACACAAGTATGTATATTCAAACATAAAATTATAAAAGAGAAAAGCTTAGCCCAGCTGGTATTACTCAGTGGATGAGTGTCAACCCATGCACCAAGAGGTCACCCATTTGATTCCTAGTCAGGGCACATGCCTGGGTTTCAGGCTTGATCTGCAGTGGGAGTTGTGCAGGAGACAGCCACTCAATGTTGATTATTTCTCTCTCATTGATGTTTCTCTCTCTCTCCCTTCCTTTCTCTCTAAAAAAATCAATAAAAATATATTAAAATAAATAAATACATAAATGAAAAAAAGCTTAGATGAAATTTTTAAAGAGTCATATGTAAATTCATAAAGATAGAATACCTCCAAACTCTTTGGTACCACTGACTGTTTCTGAAGAAGCATGATATTATATTATACAGAATCTTAAACTATTCCCATCTCCAGGCTTCTGTCACTACAAAGACTGACTGCATTGTCTTGTTTCCTAGCTGCTGGAGACTCTAAAATCAGAATATTAAACCCATTACAGTTCTGACTGTCTTATGTTTTTAAGGCAGCCTGATGTTTCCAAGTACAATTGGAGGACAATTAAGAACAATCACCAAAAAAGAAAAAGAAAAAAGAACAAACTGGATAAACAAAAACATATGGTTATTAAAAAACATGTTTAAACTCCTCTATCCAAAAAAAATCCCAAAGCATATTAAAGTCTAGCCACAGCAAAGTTATCAACTATGGAGGGAGGTGGGGCAGGAGCGAGTTTGCCAACCTGTTACAAAGAGATCTGGATTCAGCTTGCTAGCACATCCACACCTCACATAATCAGAATGTTCTTTAAATGTCAAAATTTCTTTGGAGTTTGGAATATCCCATAATTTAACTGTATAGTCATCAGCTCCAGAGACCACATGATATTTGTCAGCTGTAAAATCTACTGTATGGACCGCTCTGAAAGATAAAAGGATCAGTTTAGTAAAAAGCAAGAAAAACATATATTTCTGACACCTTCTAACATAAAACACTTCTTTTCCCCGAATGTTTCAGGGTGTAATTGCAGGGTGAAATCAAAGGGGGAAAAAAATCTTTAAAACAGATGTTTGTCCACAGCTAACTTAAAATTTTAAATACCCATGCACTATGAAGTTAATAAGAATAGTAAACAATAGCCTAAAATTATATTTTCTAATATGTTAACAATTCTACTTAGCTGCTCAATGAAAGTAAAATATTGTAAATATTGGTACACAGGTTGTTTTCTTTAATTTAAAAATTTTTTAAATGGGTAGTTCCTTAAAAAATTCTAAGATCTGACACTAAATAGGGTCACGTTAAATAAATTTGTTATATTTTAAATGTTTCACTGATGGGATAAGATGATCCTGATTTTATATATATATATAAAAGCCTAAGCAACCAGCCGGTCATCTAACCAGTAGCTATGGAAACCACAGCATGGACTCATGGAACAGACTGATGAATCTCAGGGGAGAAGGGAGGGTGGGAAGAGATTAACCAAAGATCTTATATGTATACTAGAGGCCCAGTGCACCAGTGGTATCCCTTGGCCTGGCCTACACCCTCTCACAATCCGGGACCCCTCATGGGATGTCAGAGAGCCAGTTCCAGCCTGATCCCTGCAGGCCAGGCCAAGGAACTCCACCAGTGCATGAATCTGGGCACTGGGCCTCTAGTACAATATAAAAAAAGTGGATAGCAAATTACAGAAATGACATAAAGTTATAATATAAAATTGCCTTGACAATTCAATTTATCAAGGAGCAAAATACTAAATCCAAGAAGAAAATCCACCTTCCAATTTAACTTCAAAATGAGAACTTCTAATATAGTTCAGGCTTATAAAGTTTTCCCCATTAATAGTTGTGAGGCTGCCTTTAGATCAATGGTTTCTAATCGCAATTAGGTCATGGATCTCACTGAGAAGTTGATGAACACTATAGAATGTCTCTCTAGATAAATATCCATTTCCTAAAATGTCATATATGATTCTAGGGAATTCAAAAGCCCCATCAAACTGCATCTTAGGACTGAACCAGGCAACAGATTGTTTTACAACAACCAAGAAATAAAGTATTTAAAGATACATAATCTTCTCTATGTTTTTATTCAAAGCCCAGAAAACAGAGTTTACAAAACAAAAAGAACACATAAAAAGCACCTGTCTAAAACTGTATGGTGGAAAAAATGAATTAGCCTTGTGACAATTTTTCAATATATACAACTATCAAATATAATGTTGTATGTAAATTATACCTCAACTAAAAAAAGATTTTTTTTAACTCTCTTACTTAGTATGGCCTTCAAACTGCCTGAGGGGAGCCCTCCCAGTTATATCAAAAAGCTGAACTCCACCATCTTCACTGCCAGCCACAAGCAATCTACCATCCTGTCGATAAGTAGCACAGTAAGCTGTGTCTTTAAATCGGGAAAACGTTTTTATAGGTTCCTGGGAATATCGGCCATAAATGTGAATCTACAAGAAAAAAAAACATGGTATTTTACCAAATGGCTCAAAATTAGTAGTAAGTATAAAAATAAATGTAATGATGTATTTACCCTTGAAGAAGCTGTGACAGCATAATTATATGGAGGCTGTGGAGAAAAGTCTACTTTTGACACTGCACCAAACTCCTTGATCTGAACAGGGGTCTTAATAAAAAAATAATACAGAGTATAAACAACTGCAGTATTCACAGAGTTACAACTGATAATATCTATTTAAGTCTTTATAATCTAGAAGAATTAATTTTACATCACTTCCTCCTTAAGAAAAGCAAAAAAAAAAAATTCTTGAATATGAGATTCAAATTCTAAATCATTTGTCACTGATTAATCATCTATTTTATACTAGGCACTTGTATGATTAAAATGATTAAGCAGCAATTTACATCAAATCCTAATATATCTAATATCACATTTTCTACCCACACTATAAGCTGCTGATGAATTGTTTTAGTTATTAGTTCTCTACTAGATATCCAAAGTATAACACATGCTGGAGAAATTGGCATAAATACTTACCTTATAGTTGTTCCAGTACAGTGTATCCTGGGTGATTTTTTCACCAAGTATAGGATATGCCTGAATAGCTACAGGCTTATAACCAGCCATAATTTCATACAATTAGACTTTTATCCAAAAGTAAGTAGCCTGAAACTGATGTCGAAATAATTTTAGTGACTCTGCCTTATGTCTGAAAAAGAAAATATTTTATATACATGTTACTCATAAGCCTGTATATATATATATATATATATAGTTGTGATTTTCACTCTGCATCCTTTCGAAAGGCTGTAGTAGCTTAGTGATCAGTAAGCCATTTAATTATAACATAGAAGAATAATCTAAAGAAAGAAGGAAGAATACAAATAGGGCTACCATACTGCACCATCCAACTCAGCTATACAGAGGCTACATACAAATGTCCTCACACTGACCAATTTATAACACTTGGGAATAAATCTAGCTTAGCCGTCTAGTAGCCAAAGCAGAGAGAAACATGATGGCTTAGAATGTTCATTTCCTGAAGGTGAAACTGCAAATATAAGTTCCCTGAAATTAAATTAAGATGACATTTAATCTTTAAGAAGACAGGGATTAACTTCCTGAAAGCCTAAAATGCCAACAAGAAAGGAAAACAAAACTAATATTGTAATATGGAAGCTTAAAATTAAATATAAAGGCTTACAAGAAAATAAAACAAAAAGATAATATTCTGCCCTAGCCGACTTGGCTCAGTGGATAGAGCGTCCGTCAGTCAAGTTCGACTCCGGCCAAGGGCACATGCCTGGGTTTCGGGCTCAATCCCCAGTGAGGGGTGTGTAGGAGGCAGCCAATCAATGATTCTCTCTCATTATTGATGTTTCTATCTCTCCTTCCTTCTCCCTTTCTCTCTGAAATCAATAAAGAAATATATTTTTTTAAAAGATAATATTCTGATGTAAAAGCTCAAAATTAAATTAATTTTTAATATGGTTTAAACAATAAGAAAACAAGAATAAAGCAATTCTGGAATTAAACCTAAATTAAGGTGAGAGAACAGAATGAAACTTACAACTGACATGTAATTAAGGCCAAAATGTCTTTACAGACTATTCAATTTGCAAAAGATTCCATTTTATCAGGTGAATGATTCCAATGGCACAACTCATCATCTATCCCGGAAAGCCTGAAAATAGTGCAATAGTAACACCAAAATCTGTAAGTATAACATATTTTAAAGGCTGTTTTGATGAAACATGGTAATCAATGATTAAAAAGGGGGGAAACTTTTATGTTCATTCAAGTACTTACAATGTATAGGACACTGTTCTAGGCACTAGGGATACAAGAATGATTGAAAGGCATAGTCTGTACCCTCACACTTTATATTCTCCATTTCAGCTTGTAATTGGCGCCAGCTAGGAATCTAGAATCAGCCTTGACTTGTCCCTTCCTTCTCACTTCTAACATCCAAAAAGATCTGCTGATCCCAAATTAAACTACATCACGTTCACTCCACCTAGTTCCACTGCCCTGATTCAGATCTTCTCATCTACTAATAGTGCAACATAAGGTCTTCCTAACTCCCTCATCCATCTTCCAAAAGGCCATCAGAGATATCTAACTACAATGAACGTTTGTAGAAATGAAGGAAAGGATGCATTGCTCTGGGTTCTATGGGAGAACACAAAATTAAAATCACAAGTGGGATCTGTAAGATGAACACTGCTATAGGAGTTGACAAACTTTTGCTGTAAGGGCCAGGTGATAAATATTTTAGGCTTTGTGGGCCAACAGGAAAACAGAGGGTATTAATAATAGTTATTTATATAGTAAGAAAGAAAATTTCCAATGAAACCCCCAACATAGTTACGACTACAATTTTTTTTATTTATGAATGAACATGGGATTTGGAGGAGGGAGGGGAATATGTCACTCACTTCAGGTT
The DNA here is from genome assembly GCA_004026805.1 of Lasiurus borealis. Taxonomy (NCBI): domain Eukaryota; kingdom Metazoa; phylum Chordata; class Mammalia; order Chiroptera; family Vespertilionidae; genus Lasiurus; species Lasiurus borealis. Next base: position 928 of record PVJN01031711.1, on the reverse strand, counting down.
TCAAAGCTAGCATTTCCTTTCATCAAGTGGACTGCACATGTCCATCTGCAAACATCATTCTTGGTTCACTGACCACCCAAAAACAAGCACCAGGCCAGATCGAGCCTGCAGGACTTGGCCCGTACTAGAGTACAAGCAGAAGAGCACATAACTGTGTCCTGAAAGAGTGTAACACGAAGAAGGAAAACGGAGGAGCAGCAGCAGTGGATTGATTGCCAGATTAATGAGAAACAGCACTGACAGCAGCGGGGTGAGGGGCTGGGCACGACGCAGCGCCAAGCCACGAAGTGATGTGAAATCTGGGTGGCTCCCAGAAAGAGTCAAAGGGTGCGTTTCCGCCGGGCTCTGAATTGCTGTCTAATATTAAAACAGACTGGGCGGAGGAGAGAGTATGTACTGGAAAACGAGGGTATGCTCCTAAGTAAGCCTAGACTTGCGAAGATGCGGATTAGTCCGGGCACGAGTACCAGCGGGCAGGGTAATGGGGATGTGATCGTAAAGGAGGGAAACCTGGGCCGCAGAGAAATTGAGGGGCTCCGCACGGGCTGGCTAAGAAGTGACCGGCGGAGAAGGGGAAGCCCAGAGGAGCAGGCCAGATATATACCCAGGCAGATCCGGCGTGGGTCTGAGCTACCCGCCTCGGGAGAGCCGCCTTTACCTACCTCCGATGGGCCCCGAGGGTCCGCCGAAACTCCCGGACTTGAGGAGACTTTCTTGGACCCCGCTACACCCCTCCCGGGACAGCCCAGAATCACTAGGAGCCGGTCACATGGACCCCTCACAAGCCACCGAGACACCCGGCGAATGGGCAAGGCCGGGCCCGTCGCCCGCTGATGACGTAACGGCGAACGGGACAGGCCGGGCCCGTCGCCCGCCGATGACGCAACGGCTCGGGCTCCGCGGACTCTCGCAGCGCGGCTGTCGCGGG
>PVJN01031710.1:0-24776 GCA_004026805.1 Lasiurus borealis | reverse complement strand
ATTCTTGGTTGTAGGTTCTTGTTATTCATCACGTTGAATATTTCTTGCCACTCCCGTCTGGCCTGCATCGTTTCTGTTGAGAAATCAGCTGACAGTCGTATGGGTGCTCCCTTGTAGGTAATAAACTGTTTTTCTCTTGCTGCTTTTAATATTCTCTCTTTGTCTTTTGCTCTTGGTATTTTAATTATGATGTGTCTTGATGTGGTCCTCTTTGGATTCCTTTTATATGGGGTTCCGTGTGCGTCCTGGACTTGTAAGTCTATTTCTTTTACCAGATGTGGGAAGTTTTCAGTCATTATTTCTTTTAAATAGGTTTTCAGTATCTTGCTCTCTCTCTTCCTCTGGCACCCCCACAATTCTGATGTTGGTACGCTTGAAGCTGTCCCAGAGTCTCCTTACATTATATTCACATTTTTGGATTCTTTTCCCTTCTTGTTTTTCCAGTTGAGTGTTTTCTGTTTCTTTATATTTCAAATTTTTGACTTGATTCTTGCCTTTCTCTAGTCTGCTGTTAGGACTCTGTATAATATTTTTTATTTCAGTCAGTGTCTCTAGTTGGTCCTTTTTCATCTCTTCTTGGGACTTGCTAAATTTATGCGTCATCTCTAGCATCTCTAGTTGGTCCTTTTGCATCTCTTCTTGGGACTTGATAAACTTATCCATCTTTTCTAGCATATTCTTGAAAAACCTTATAAGCGTGGTTTTGAACTCTATACCCAGTCATTTTTTTCCCTCCATTTCTTTTGTTTGTGATCCCTTCCCTTGTCTTGGCATTTTCACTATGTCGGGGAAACTTCTGTACTTGCAAAACCATAGAAGCCTCTGTTGAGCTTGGGATGGGTGGAGTCTCAGGGCTTAAGGGACCGCCTTGCCTTCCAGTCGGCCCTGCCCTCCACGGCCCCCGAATCTCACGTGACTGGGTAATCGCTGGAGCAGTCCTTGTGCACGCACGCACCCGCAATGCCTCTAGACCACTGTCTTTCCAGCTCCCCTGTGCACCAGGACCACACAAGTCTAGATCTCCAGGGTTTCGCCTGAAACAGAGGCTTAGTGGACTCAGAAGTGGCACAGTTGGGAGGGTCTGTCTCCCGCCCAGTCACGAAAGCCAGCGGCACAATCAGCAATCTGTCCTCCGTGCAGCGCCGTGCGCATGCGTGACCAGACCTCCTATCTTTTGCGACTCCCCTAAATTTCCGTGCACTTCTCCCTTTTCACAGTCCAAACTCCCCCCGTATGAGTTTCGGCTGGATCTGGGGTTTAGTGTCATAGGATAAGGGGTTCAATGCCGTTGGGAGTCTCCGTTTCCCTCCCGCCAGAGAAAGCCAGCCAGGTACTCCGGCATCCGCTCTCTCCACGCGCACATCTCCGTACCTCAGCTTTTTGCAGCTCCTCTGGGTTTCTGTGAGCCCCTCTCTTTCCTTCTAGTTGTAGAACTTATACTTGGCCAGCTTTCCTGTGGTTCTGGATGATGTCCGTGCTGTCTTTTAGTTGTAGTTTTGAAATAGTTGTGCGAGGCAGCAGTGTAGACATTTACCTATGCCGCCATCTTGGATTCTCTGACCTTGACCTAATTTTTTTAGCCATTCTATCAACTAAGTTGGTGATCTTTCCTTATTCATCCTTAAATTAGATTGCTTTTTCTCAGAGGGAAAAACTTGATGTTTCTCCCCCAAATTCTTATAACAGCAGCTTCCCTTTGGTGAGTTGTAGCTTCAAGAATGTTCCCTCTTAGTGCAGTCAGCACTCACTTATTACCTTAGAATATTATCTTTTACAGAAATAACACATATTAATAAGTTCAATTCTAGCATACCTGGGGAAGATAGAGTAATAACATGGTGATCTGTTTCATAGTCTCTGAGCAAGTACACTGGAGTGAAGGAAATGATTGGCGGAAGCATCAGAGCATCTCCTTGTTTGTATTTGACTTTGGAGCATGTTTTTCTTCATATTTGTGTGTGTATATGTCTGATGTTTTGTGGAATGTTAATATATAGCTACCATTACATTTACAAAGTAGACTTTGTAATAAGGCGTAATTGGACAAAGTAAGCCCAGTTTTCCATGATGTAGAAAATCCCCCAGGAGTTAGGTTAGGGACAGTCTTGAGGCTTGTTGGCTGTTAGAGTGCACCAAAGGGTGCCTCCTGGTTCTTTCTGGAGAGTGTTCTCTTCATCTCCCAGCTCTTTGCTACTGTGGACTCTGCTTTTATCTACCTCTGCTTTGCCTCACAACTGAGTAATGTTTTCCTACCTGGGAAGCTCTCTCCTCTTTTTCCATGTAAGAGGGGGAGGTACTGCTAGGCAAGTATAAATTGGGAGGCAGGTCGGTGTGGGCTAGAGTAGTCAGGGCAGGTTTGTGGGAAAGATGTGTGACTACAGGGAGGGTCAGATGTCTAGCTAAGGAGGAAGCCTACCCAGGATAGAATAACAGGGAGCTTCAAAGGCGAGATTAATGACTGTTCGGGCCAAGACACAGTGGACTGGCACGGCTTGAGTGAAGAATGTGTGTTGGGGGAAGGAAGGTACAGACAGGATCATGAGTGGTATTTCAGATATGGAGAGAGAATCAAGTTTTCCCTTTGGGAAACATCTCATTTCTTTTCCTTGCATGTGACCAGGGTCACTGAGCACCCAAAATAAGGACTTATTGGGAAGGCAGTACTTGAGGAGGCATTTGAATGAAAAGGGGGCAGGATGAGGGGAATTGTGCTTTTGTCTGTTTATTTGGTGAAAAGCTTTTGACAGGATCCTGAATCAAAGACTTTTACATGGAATTGAGTTACCAAGAGATGGGGAGTCTGCATTACTCTGGTGGGGAATGGTGGTAGGGATAGGAAGAGAAACAAATGGGCTCTCTGTGAATGGAGTGCTGAATGTTTTTGTCGGGGTAGGGGATATATATATATATATAAGAGGCAAACAGCGAAGTGTTTTAGTCCGTTGAACTGGGGGACTGTTGAGAGGCTGATGGAAGAGCTATCTTGATGAGTGGGGTGCATGTGCTACAGTGCCAAGTCTGCTGGTTGGGCTGTTAGGTCAGGAACTGAAAGCTCATTTCTAAGGCTGTCCTCCACACGTATTCACAAAAATATGCAAAGGCAAACATAGAAGGGTGTTGTAGGAGTTCTGTATTTGGTGAACAACAAACTGGGAGCTAATTTGAATATGATAGAACATTCATAGCAGAATAGTACACAGATGGTACAGAGAAAGTGTAGTCTGAATGGGAAAGTGTTCAGGAGTTGCTTAAATAGATTTGAGCCACTCCTTCGTTGAGTGAAGAAAGGTATCCTGAAAAAACAGTAGGGTGATAGCATTTTGCTAGTTTTTTACTACATTTTCACCATTTATCAGTTAGGTGGCTGAAGTTCAACCTCTAGTTGTTTATTCAGGAAGCACTCGGGGAGCAGAATCCTCAGAGTTCTTGTGGAAATATTTGGTTTCATACATGAACAGTAGCAATCAAATTCTTTGTCACCCTTTCTTTTTCGAAGGCCACTTTAACCACAGCTTTCTTTCACTTCATTGCCAAATGGTTCACTTCCACGTGGCTTTCCCGCCTCTTTTCAAGGAAGCAGGCATTAGTTCCACTTTTTTGCTTGACTCATTTCCACAGATCTCCCATGAGTAGCCCCAGCTTGTTTCTCCTCATCTGGGTTTCTAAAGGTAATTTCACATCTTCTTGAAGAGGATTCTGGCTTCTTTCCTAGGTGGCCTCCATTATAATGAGAATGAGTTTCGGTGGGTTTCTGGTGCTTACAGAAGGAACACACAAATTCTGTGTCTCCCTCCAGGTTACCAACATCAAGAAGACCCTCAAGGCCACAGCATCTTCCTCAGCTCAGGAGATGGAGCAACAACTGGCCGAACGGGAGTGTCCCCCTCATGCCGAGCAGAGGCAGCCCACTAAGAAGATGTCCAAAGTGAAAGGTCTGGTTTCCAGCCGCCACTAGGGCCGGCTGGGGCAGCTGGCACTCACCAGGCCTGGGCAGGTGGGGAGGGGACACCTAGGGCCTATTTTCTCCTCTCTCTACCTTCAGTGAGTTCCAGACCTGCCCGTCCCCTCACCAGCGCCTCCCCATCCTGTTGGTACTGTTCCAGAAGAACCGTTAACTCCTTTCCCTCACCCACGCCCTCCTTCCCCAGTTGTTCCCTTCAGACTCAGGGGCTCCACTGATGCCATCCCAACAGGGTCAACACTGCCCAGCTTCCCTCCAGGAGGTTCTTGTCTCTGTTTAAGGGCTTGTCTCTCCCAGTTTTTCTTTTGCTCCATGTCATTTGGTCAGGCTGGTCATAGCCAGAGGCAGCTTTAACCAGCCCACAGGGATGGCTGCAAAGGAGGCTCCTCTAAGTGAGCAGGGGGCACTCCTACAGCCCCATGTACCACAGTACCCACAATGGTGCAGGCACTCTAGCCAGGTATCAAAATGCTTTGTTTACCCTCCCTGCCTTGTCCCTCGTTGGCAGCTCCATGGAGGGATGTGATGCTGGGCTATGTTTACTCAGCCTCTTAAGCCCAGCTCAAATCTCTCATTAGTTGGGAGCATTAGGTTAACTGATGTCTGGTATCTGAGCACCAGTGGAGGATGCTGTGGGTCTGCTCGGTGGCAGAAACTTCTTCCAGCTTGGTGTTCTCTGCTGCCTGACTACTCAGACGGGTTTTCGGTGTGAAGGCCCAGCTGCCCACTGGGACTGTCTGCCAACACTTGCTCTCCCCAGATCTTTAACTACTCCTGGCTGCATCTGTGGTGGGGATGGTGGTGCTGAGGCCCAGCCTGCTGGGGAAGGACCTGTTGCTGCTTCTGTCTGTTTCTTTCCACCCCTCCTTGGCTGATGACCCAGAGCCCTCTGATGATGGCATTCTCCTGGCAAGAGAAAAGGACTTGACTAGCCTTTCTGAACTTGAACAGTTTCAGGTTATATTTTAATTTTTTTTTGTACAGGTTCTGATTCTAATACATTTCAACATGGCTTTTTTCCCCCTTGTGTCAATATTTGTTATAGATCGCCGGGGATTTTCACTTGCTTGGAGGGTGGCGCGTGTGTGCGTGCGTGCGTGCGTGTGTGTTTAAGAGGAAGTGGAGGTCTGGACTAGTATTAAAGTTCACGGAGGAAAAAAGCACATTTTAGAACAAAAATTAAAGTGTAGTTACTGTCTGACTGGTGTGCAGGGTTGCATAGCTGGTACATCTGGAGGAGTTGGGATCACGGTGCTTCAGGGAAATGTCCTGCTGGGTCATTACTTGGAGAAAATCCATATCTCCTTTTCCAACATGTTCAGCAACTGCCTGCTGCTGATCAGATGTTAACAGTTATTCTCGTTTCCCCTTTAAACTGGTCCATGTGCCCATATAACATTATGTTCAATGGGAGAGTTTAATTCCCAATGTTTCGTGAAACCTCTTGACAGATGCTCTGTGGAAAAGGGGTTCTGTTAAGTAAATTTGGCACATCCTGCATCCCATATCCTCATTGGAAATTCATTCTTGTGGTCTCGGAGAAGGCCTGGGTGAGGTGGCCTGTCCTCACACTGATGTCACCATCAAATCCTTTGGATACCTTGTGGAACACATTTTGGGGAAGTTTTTAGAAACATCATATTTCTAAAAAATACCTCTCAGCTTTATAGGTTTTTCTATAACTATAGTCATGTGTTGCTTAATGATGGGATATGTTCTGAGAAAAGCATTGTTATGTTAGGCCATTTCATTGTGTGAACATCATAGATGCACTTACACAAACCTAGATGGTCTAGCCTACTGACACCTCAGCTATATGGTATAGCCTATTGTTCTTTGGTTACAAGCCTGTACAGCATGGTACTGTATTGAATATTGCAGATATTGAAAAGGTACAGTTTAAATCAGGTATAAAAATAAACAGTGGTACATTTACCTGAATGGAGCTTGCAGGCCTGGAAGTTGCTCTGAATGAGTCAGTGAATGAATGGTGAATGAGTATGAAGACCTAGGACATGACTGTACACCATTGCAGACTTTCTAAGCACTGTACACTTGGGCTACACTGAAGTGATAGAACCAGTTTTTCTTTAATAATAAATTAACCTTGGTTTACTGTAACTCTATCCTATGTAATGAAGAAGTAACATGCAAATTGACCATCACACCCTAACAAGATGGCTGCCTATAACCAGGCCAGCAGGAGGGTTAGTGAGGGGCAACCAAACGGTTGAACAAGCAGTCTGCGTGGGGCTACCAGGGACAACCAAATGACTGAACAATAGGCTGCATGGGGTGACTAGGCTGGCAGGGGGTGGGGGGGGTCAATGAGGGACAAGCAAACAACTGAACAGCAGGTTGTGTGGGGCGACCAGGTCAGCAGAGGGGCCGTGAGGGGTGACCAGGTTGGCAGGGGTTCCAGTTAGGGGCGAATCAGGCTGGCTTGCAGACACAGTGAAGGGTGATCAGGTCGGCAGGCAGGTGAGCAATTAGGAGCCAGCAGTCCAGCAGGCTGGGCTGAGGGGACCCACTTCCCCTGCCCCCCCCCCCACCCTGTGCACTAATTTTGTACACTGGGCCTCTAGTTACTTTATAAACTTTAAATATTTTAAAAACTTTGGCTTTTTTGTAATAACAATTAGCTTAAAACATTTACAATTGTGCTAAAATATTTTCTTTATATCTTCTATAGCATAAGCTTTTTCTGTTTTTAATGTTTTATTTTTCTTTTTAAATTTTTTTATTAAAAGCTAAAACACAAATACACATCTGCCCAGGCCTACACAGGGTCAGGATCATCAATATCACTGTCTTCACCTCTACATCTTATCCCACTGAAGGTCTCCAGGGGCACTGATGGGCATGGAACTGTCATCTACTGGGATGTATTTCTTCTGGATTGTCTCCTGAAGAATCTACCAGAGCATCTTTAGGAGGTGTCACTCTTCAGAAAGTGCTAAGATGCTATGACAGCCCCATCGGCATCAGGCGATAGGAATTTTAATCTCAGGAGATCAGTGTCCTATAAGCCATCTGTCATTGACTGCAGTGTGCAGTTCATGACTATATTCTTTCTAGACCCAGAATAGGGACACATGCTTTCAGCAAGTCTTTCATCCATATCTTTCACACTAGTGAGCAGAGAGGACATGTGTCGTAACTAGTACAAAATGTGTGATTGTTGTTTGTCCTATGGTCCTGAGGAGCTGAAGGTTCATCACAGTTTTGCTGCTTCCTTCAAAATAGAAATGACAATAATAAGAACACCTTTGTAAAGTGCTCTATAGAGTGCCTCCATGGACAATAAGTCATTGAATCCCTTCCATCCAGACCATCTCCTGAGTTTGGTAAGGGTATTGCAGTTATTCTAACCTGACATGAGCAAATGAAAACTCAGAGTTTCAAAGTATCCCATGATAAGAGTCAAAATGAAGACTCCTGGATCTCTTGACCAGGCCAGTGGGGGGGCCATGAGGGGTGACCAGGCTGGTGGGAGGCAATGGGGAGGGGCAGTTAGGGGCAACCAGGCAGGCAGGCAGGCAGGTGAGCGGTTAGGAGCCAGCGGTCCAGGATTGTGAGAGAGATGTCCAACTGTCAGTTTAGGCCCAATCCTCTATTATTGTATAGGATAAGATTGTAGGTGTTGCCACCTCTGTGTTACATTCTAATTTAGTCTGCTCCCCAAACTAGCACTTGGCACCCTGCTTGTTCCTCTGAGGGCTCATCTTGCTTTTAACAGACACCAAATGCACCAATAAGCCATTTTATAAGGAAGTGGACAGTATGGGGCAGGGGCTTCAGGAATTGTGGGAGTAACTGTAATAATGTTCTTTGCTTTGTTGGGACTCTGGTTAGGAGGCCGGGACTCTCGGCTTTGCAGTTTCCCATCCTGCATGCTGTGACAGCAGGGTTTAGGTTTGAAACATGCCCAGTTATTTCGCATGTAAACACAATGTTCAGAAGATGTCTCCTCATCAACAGGGATGAAAAGAATTAAATAATATTTAATACCAGTGGCCTGGTGCATAAAATTGATGCACATTAAAGGAATTAATTAGAGGAAATATTTTAATATTGCTATTTGTCAGGGACACAGGCAGGCAGTGTCACATCCCTGGCAAGGGATGCAGGCAGGCAGCTTCATCTCAGCACTGGGAAGGGATGCACGCAGGCAGCACCACGTCCAAGGTCAGGGAGGCAGGCAGGCAGCTTCACCTCAGCGCTGGGCGGGGACACGCAGGCAGCACCATATTTCAGGTCAGGGATGCACGTAGGCAGCTTCACCCCATGCTGGGCAGGGACACCCACAGGCAGCATCACATCTGAGATCAGGGACGCACGCAGGCAACCAGTGTCACGTCCCAGGTCAGGGATACAGGCAGGCAGCTTCTCAGTGCTGGCAGGAACACACGCAGGCATCACCATGTCCCAGGTCAGGATGCAGGCAGGCAGCTTCTCAGTGCTGGCAGGAACACACGCAGGCATCACCATGTCCCAGGTCAGGGATGCAGGCAGGCAGCTTCACCTCAGCGCTGGGTGGGGATGCACACAGGCAGCACCATGTCCCAGGTCAGGGATGCAGGCAGGCAGCTTCACCTCAGCGCTGGGTGGAGATGCACACAGGCAGCACCATGTCCCAGGTCAGGGATGCAGGCAGGCACCTTCACCTCAGCTCTGGGTGGGGATGCACACAGGTATCACCATGTCCCAGATCAGGGAGGCAGGCAGGCAGCTTCACCTCAGCGCTGGGTGGGGATGCACACAGGCAGTGCCACGCAGGCAGGCAGCATGACGACAGTGCTGGCAGGCCTGCGCATGCCTCCACTGGTGGTCATCTTCACCAGGGGCCAATCCACCTCAGCACAGGGCATAGATGCCATGGGCCTACTCATGACCCCTGGCTGTGCAGCCTTGGGGCTGGGTGGCGCTGCGGGCCTGCACACACACCCACTGGTGTCCATTTCTGCTTGGGGCCACTCTCAGGCCAGGTAGCATGGCATACCTGCCTCTGGGTTGGGCAGTGACGCTGGTGTCCACTTCCATCAGGGGCCACTCCTGGGCTGCGCCTGACTGGTTTTGACTGTTACGGTGTCCAGGCTAATTAGCGTATCTTATTATTATATAGGATAAGGTTGTAATAGTGCCTATGGACTGGCTCTAGCCACTTGGGCCCTAAGCTGTCTGCCTCCTGAGGTCCTCTATGGTCTTTAATTTTGTCCAAATGAGAGGCATCATGGTTCCTACTTGGCTAATGTTAGGGAAATAGTCATAGCCTTCAATATGGCCTGCTTTTGTGTTCCTAAATTTGAGATGACCATCACTGATAATAGGACTCTCCCTCCAAACTTTTGAATCATAGGAAATAGGGTAGAGACCAAAAATCTAAGATGATAAACAGCTTGTGATAAGTTTACATATTTGCTATTTTCTTCATCACTCGTGCTGGGTTGTCTGAAATCAAACTACTTTACAGTTCTTGTACTAGTCACTATTCTAACAGCCTGAAACTTCAAACATGTTTTTTTTAATGCAGCCATTAGTTGATTTTTGAAAAAATACATATTTTTATTGATTTCAGAGAGGAAGGAAAAAGGAGGGAGGGAGGGAGATAGAGAAAGAGAGACAGAGATAGAGAGAAACATCAATGTGATGGGAATAGAACCATGACTTCCTGGTTCATAGATTGATGCTCAACCACTGAGCCATGGTGGCCAGACCATTAATTGATTTTTACTGGACCTGAAGGACTGTCACACTACTTGGTATCTGAGTTTCAAATGCAGCCTATTCAGCTCAGTCTGTGATTGCACCTGTGTCTTCTCTGGGGATTTGCAGAGCCATGAATATCTGCTTCATTAAATTTTTTCTTATAGTTATGTTTGAGATTACACGTTGAAAGATACTTTTTTAATATGCATAAATTTCACCTTATATATCCTTTACTTTGAGGGCATTAAATTGGTGTCCTTTAAGGCCCCTCTCCTAGGCTTGCTGATGGCTAACCTCTGTGTGTCTTCCCAGCACCTTTTTTTCTGGTATGCATCCCCAGTGTCTCCTCTTCTTCCTATAAAGACACCAGCCAGCCCAAGCAGGTTTGGCTCAGTTGATAGAGCGTCAGTCTGCGGACTGAAAGGTCCCAGGTTTGATTTCGGTTAAGGGCATGTGCCTAGGTGGCGGGCGTATCCCCAGTGGGGGATGTGCAGGAGGCAGCTGATCAATGTCTCTCTCTCATCGATATTTCTAACTATCTCTTTCCCTTCCTCTCTATAAAAAATCAATAAAATATATATATAAAAAAAGACACCAGCCATATTGGATTAGGGCTATATATCTTCATGACTTCATTGAACCTTAATTACTTCTTGAAAATCCTGTTCTCAAATACTGTGAATATGAAAGGTAGGTAGGGGGAAGAGTTTTAAGCAACAGACAGCTTTTGGAGGTCAGCTTCAAAGGAACCACCAGCTTGGTTCTCAATTTTGAAATCCCTGCCTGGTTGGCTTCTGGGAGAAGAGAGGGCATCTTTCCTGAGAATGTGGCTGTATAAAGATTGGTTCTTCTGGTTATAATTTTGTCATTTAGTTGTCTGATACCTTCTTTAGGAAAAACCAGAAGTGGAATGTTTGAGATTTCCAGTGGTTGGAATTTTTAAGGCCACTGATAAATGGAACCAACAACACTTCCAGAAGATCTTGCCTACTTATGCTTGCCCAGTTTTGGAAGCCAGAACTTTACAATGGGGTGCCAGTGCCAGAGCCTGAGTGAGTTACAGAGGGTGGCCTGCTGAGGTGATCACCTTCTGTGTGTGCCCTATTGTGCAAGCCCAGCATCTGAATTCTATACAGCCCTGGATATTACCATTCTTTTCCATTATCACCAATCTAAATAAGGGAGAAGTAACTCCTTGATGTTATATTGTTCATTTGTTTAATTACCACTTTTTTATGTGTTCATTATCCCATCACATTTTTTTCTTTTGTGACTTTTTTTCCCTTACTCATTTTGCTCCTGAAGCTGTTGATTTTTTTTACAGATTTGTAAGTACTACCTAGAAACTTCCATCAGAGGGCAGCAGTGCACCATGGTGCTGAGGATCTGGAGCTGGAATCTGAATCTTAAAGATGTATTTTGCACAAAGGAGAGCCTGAGTCCTGAGATGTGGACTCAGAAACTTAGGACAAACACAGGCGGTTAATTTACTCTCCAAATTGAGTTGTTTGTCTGGAAATTTATGGGTGGGGTAGAAAAAGAAGATGATGTTGAAAGGTCAAGACTATAAGTTCCAGACTATTAACTGAAGACATCAAGGAGCCCTAAGATAGGAGGCACTTTTTTGTGTGATTGTCCCACTGCAGGGGTACCAGATTGTTACCAGAATATGGGGTGTGTGTGTACATGTATATGTGCAAACGCCCACCCCACTCTCCAGAGGGTAGCTGGATAAGCTTTCATATATGCCAATCTCTCCGTTTGAGCTGTATTGGGAAATTGAAGCAGCTGAGTAGGAAGGGTCTGGGTGGTGATGCAGCAATGTGCAGTTAGGGAGGGATGAGGACCTGTGAATACTGCCCAGGCCTTTCACCCTACAAAGCTAGGTAAGCCTCAGGAAGATATGAAGCTCCTGAAATCATGCAAAATCATCTATAGACTTTATTTTTTAAGATTTTAATTTTCAATCAATTATACATTCAGAAGGCATTGAAAAAGAGTGGAGAGGCTTCTTGCACCTTTCACCCAATGCCCCTCAGTGGTAACATCTCCTATAATTTTAGTATATAATAAAAGCATAATATGCTAATTAGACCAGATGTCCTTCCAGACGACCTTCTGGATGAAGCTGGGGCTGCTAGAGAAGCCTGGGTGCCAGAGGGAAGCCAGTGCTGACAGCCAGGGGAAGGAAGGCCTATTCTTTTTTCTTTTTTTTTTTTTATAATATATTTTGATTTTTTTTACAGAGAAGAAAGGAGATAGACAGAGAGTTAGAAACATCGATGAGAGAGAAACATCAATCAGCTGTCTCCTGCATGCCCCCCACTAGGGATGTGCCCGCAACCAAGGCAAATGCCCTTGACCAGAATCGAACCTGGGACCCTTGAGTCCACAGGCCGACACTCCATCCACTGAGCCAAACCGGTTTCTGCGGAAGGCCTATTCTTGCACAAATTTTGTGCATTGGGCCTCTAGTTTTAGTATAGGATCTAAACCAGGAGGATGACATTGGTGCAGTTCAGGCCACATTTGGATACATGGGGCAGCCAGTAAACATGTAGATGAACTCATGCATGTTGTGGAGCTATGTGAGCAATCCTGGACTGTCATCTTTTGGACTTCTTGATTTGTGCAAAAAGTATACCCATATTTATTTAAGTTATCATTAGTAGAGTTCCGTTACTTACAGCCATAACATTCCAAACAGTTGCAAGGTGCAGAAAGCCTAATGCAGATTGGTTTAATAATAAAAAAAAAAAAGGGAAGAAGAGGAATATTGGTTCATGTAATAAAATCCAGAGGAATAAATGAACCGGCACCAGAGGCTCATGGAGAAGGGAGGTGTTTGAAAAGAAATTGGAAGTGCTCTTTCCAGGCGGAGGGGACAACTGGGAGTAAACCACAGTTGTCCCCTATCTCCAGCAGGGGTTTTGTGTCCCTCCTTGGGAGTGCAGTTCTTGCACAAGGGGGCGAGTGACAGCTGGGCAGGTAGCCCAGAAAGTCTCTAGCACAGTAGTGGTTCATGTCTCTAAGATACTTCTGCTGCCTATATGGTCTCTACATACCTCAGGATCTAAGACTAGTCATGGTGTCTCAGTCCATCCCCACTGGCTTGATGTAGGTCTGCAGAAGACAGTGGGCTTCCAACGAACTGCTGTGGTTGAAATAGGGTTGTAGGTTTTAGCTGCATGTTAGGTAGGAGTTGGGATGTATTTAGATAAGGCCTCCACCCTCATCCACACCACATTTACCAGCTGTCCCTTGTATCCTCAAGATACCCCGTACAGACATCAGTTTTCTGCTCTATTCTTCCCCACCCCCACTATTCAGTCCACCCATTCCAGTGCACCCAGAGGTCTTTAGAGAGAGACTTTACCGGCGCAAGGCTGCTTCTAGTGCCTCAGGGTACTCAGGTTTATGGAAAAGGTCAGTGTTTCCCAAAGTGTTGCTAGTGATGTCATTGTGGTATGTGACTTATTTTAATAGATATGCATCAAATTTTAAACATTCCTTTAAAAAATCTTTTTACTGTAAAATAGAATAGAGGTAGACAAATACATAAAACAGGTAGAGTTTAATGTATTATTTAAGGCAAACACCCCAAATGCTCTTATAATTGAAGAGATGGAATGTAGCAGCTACCAGTAGCAACTCTATGACCCTTGTCCCAATCATAACTCTCCACCCCAACTGCAAGATTAACTATTGCCTGGCTTTTTATAGTAATAATTTCCTTATATTTTTTTTTATAGTTTTATCATCCGATCATGCATTCCTAGCAACTGACTCAGGCTTGCCCACTTTAAAAGTTGTATCTTCTCCCTCTCTTTTAATCTACAGGTTTCCCCTTCATCCATTACTTTCATCTGTTGAAGAATCCAGGCAATTTAACTGTAGGATTTACCTATAGTCTGCTCCGCTGCCCTCTGTATTTGTTGTTCATTGTCAGCCAGAGCTAGTAGCTTGATCAGACTCAGCTTCTGTCTCTCTGGTAAGACTCTAGGTAGCCGCATAGTGTCAGGCTGCCGTTCTCTGTGCCATTCATAACCATGGATGCTCAGTCCTTAGATCCATTAATTCACTGGAGGTCCAAAATGCTGACATATATTGTTTTGATTGTACTGTGATTCACATTTTATTGCTTATTAATTTTACTATTCCACACAATTTATAAGCAAATAGGCTTTGAGAGAATATATGGAGAGTGTTAAACAGATGATGGCAACATTGATGAGACCGTTCCAGTGTTTTGCATAAGGTAATGAGAAGAACCACAGCTGCCACCAGTACAAAATGATGGTATTTTAGTTCCATTATTTCTTTTTCATTTAGGTGCTGGAATTCTTTATAAACAGATGCTGCTTTCTATCTACCATGAGGTTATCCAGTGCTAGAGTTCATTTAGGAGAGGCAGGATAATAAATGTTTCCTTTCCCTCCTAAATTTACCAGTTTATAAAATAATAAACTGGTTCCTTATTATCTTCTGGAGGTGATCAATTTATTTTTAGTATCAATATGTTCTCATGGATTGAAATAAATTTGGTGAGTTTCAATTTATTGGAATTATTACTATGACCAAAGCTCTGCTTGTCCTCTCTTTGACCAGTGGGAACTCGTGTTCTACCCTGGTCTATGCATAGCCTTTCTCTGATGGTTCCCATGTTGTTTATGTCAAGATGTTCCAGACTCCTCTGAACATTCTCTCTTCAGATCTGCAATCAGTCATTTCTTCACATCGCCCTAACTTTTTTTAAATTTTATTCTCACTCAAGAGTATGTTTTACATTTTTTTGGTTTGTTAATCCTCACCTGAAGATATTTTTCCATTGCTTTTTAGAGAGAGTGGAAGGAAGGGGGAGAGAGAGAGAGAGACAGAGAAAGAGATAGAGGGAGAGAAACATTGATGTGAGAGAAACACATTGATTAGTTGCTTCCTGCATGCACCCTGATTAGGGCTGGAGGTTGAATCTGCAACCCAGGTATGTGCCCTGACCAGGATCAAACCTGCAACCTTTTAGTGTATGGGACAACATTCCAACCAACTGAGCCACATGGCCAGAGAAATATTGCCCTGCCTTTATGGATTCTATAAGAATGCTCATTGCTGCTGGTTTAGTCATTATTTCTTAGCCTTTTCAGTGGGCAGACTAATTGATATAGATAGAATGATAGATAAAATACCTCATAAGTTCATACTGTTATTTCCAATTAAGTTTTAGGACTACAGATTTTTATTTAGTCTCTTTTAAAAATTACAGCTCTATCTCTTTCCACACTGAGAATCCTGATTTTTAGGACACAGGATAAGCATTAAAATATCCCATACTTACTCACTTGTTTCAGGCAACATTACACACACAGCAGAGAATAATTCTAAAGCCCCTACCACCAGAATGATAATAGGAAATAGTTTAGAAGTTCTCAATGCCATTTTTATAGCTGCTAGCTGTTCTGTGTCTACATTGATTACTCATATATACCATATTCTCTTCCTTTTTTTTTTTGAACAAAAAGTATATTTTTATTGATTTCATAGAGAAAGGTAGAGAGAGAGAATCATCAGTGATGAGAGAGAATCATTGATCAGGCTTCCTCCCACACTCCCCCCCCTCCTACCCCCACTAGGGATTAAGCCCACAACCCCAGCATGTGCCCTGACTGGAAATTGAACCGTGATCTCCGAATTCATGGGTGGATGCCCAACTACTAACTACGCTGGCTGGCCCTGATACCATTCTTCATTGTCACCTCTGTAGTAATGGAGCTGGACCCTGTAACTATTTTTCCTTTGAGAGTTTGCCCAGTGTTAAACTTTGCTGAAGGGCACTGGAGGAGGAGGATTCTAGCGTGCCTCATGCACACTTCTGCAGGGTGTGCAACCTCCAATGCTCAGCTCCAGCAGATCCTGGTGGCCAGGGGCACAGGCCCCCTGCCCATAGAGAGCTTCCCTTGACACCCCCTGGGGTGGCTCCATAGCCCACTTCTCCACCTTTCAGTGAGTCAGGGCGTAAGCATCTTTTGAGGTCTTGATCTCAACCCTGGTCCCTCAGTCCCAGCCCTACATGTAGAGCCTTCTCCATTTTTCTGCTACTTATTATATTCTTGAAAGTTCCTTTTACTCCTTACTAGCCACTTCCCTGTTACGGTTAATAATTAATATAAAACTTCCCCTTTTTAAATCACTTTGTGGTTTCTCTTTTGTAAATGGGTCTTGGCTAATGCAATATAATATGAAATCTTTTTTTTTTCTTTTTTTAAATTCAGGAAAGTGTGAATTTTTTTAAAAATTCAGATTTTATTTCTGAATCTTAGTTTTTAGTATTTATCCTGTTCCCTTGTTTTGAATTTCATTTTCAGGGACTCTCTTGCCTATTTCCAATATTTGTTATTTTCTCTTGAATCTTTTTCATGTGTTCTTTTCTTTTTCTCCTTTTTTGTTCTTTTCTTTTTGATATAAAGCTTTCTCTACTTTTTACATTCTGTTTCTCTTATGTTTCTCCTAATTTAATATTCCTATCTGCAATTATTTTTTCTTTTTTTTAAAAAAATATATTTTATTGATTTCTTAGAGAGGAAGAGAGGAATAGAGAGCTGGAGACATCAATCAGCCGCCCCCTGCACGCCCCCTACTGGGGACGTACCCGTACCCTTGACCAGAATCGAACCTGGGACTTTCCAGTCTGCAGGCCAACGCTCTATCCACTAAGCCAAATCAGTTTTGGCTATTTTTTCTTTTATTCCTAAATCTTTCCTAAGTGCTGTCACCTCATTTGTGAGTTTTTCTCATTCTGACTTTTGTAATGGCGTCTCACCCTCCCCGTGATTTGGAATAGTTAGAACAGTTTTGCTCATTAGCTGTAAGGATATGATTTTGCTCCTTAATTTCTTTTTCTCTTCTAGACACTTTGGATGGGATTGGATATTGACACTTTGTGTTCCTCATTTCTTATGTGAAATTATTTCTTAACTTTTGGAATGAGAGGCTGAGGAGGCGTTTCTAACTTTTGTTTTCATGTAGTGTTAAAAATTGTATGGCAAACTTTTAGAACTAATATACAAGTTCAGCAAGGTTGCAGGGTATAAGATCAATATACAAAAATCAGTAGCATTTCTATACACTTGCAATGAATAATATGAAAATGAAATTAAGAAAACAATTTCTGTCGAAACCGGTTTGGCTCAGTGGATAGATCGTCAGTCTGCGGACTGAAAGGTCCCAGGTTCAATTCCGATTAAAGGCATGTATCTTGGTTGCGGGCACATCCCCAGTAGGGGACATGCAGGAGCCAGCTGATCGATGTCTCTCACTCATCCATGTTTCTAATTCTCTATCCCTCTCCCTTCTTCTCTGTAAAAAATCAATAAAATATATTAAAAAAAAACACAACAATTTCATTTGCAATAACACCAAAAAGAATTAAATGCTTAGGATTAAATTTGACCTAAGTGTAATATTTATAAAATGACAAAATATTGTTGAAAGAAATGTAAAAATCCTAAATAATGGAAAGATAGGTGTTCCTGGATCAAAAGTCTTAATATTATTAAAGCAGTAATGCCTCCCAAATTGAACTGCAGATTCAATGCAGTCACCATCAGAATCCCACCTGGCTCTGCAGAAATTGACAGACTGATCCGAATATTCATGTGGAAACTGAAGAGGTCCAGAACAGCCAAGACAATCTTGAAGAGGACTTTTGATTCTAAAACTTGCCAAAAAGCAATGATAATTAAGAGAATGTGGTAGTGGCATAAAGATAGATATATAGATGAATGGAATAGAATTCAGAGTCCATAATTAAGCTTCACATTTCCAGTCAATTTATAACTGGCAAGGGTGCCAAGACAGTCAATGGAGGAAAGAATTGTGTTTTCAACAACTAGTGATGGGACTCCTGGATATCCACAGGCAAAAATACTGGTCTATACCCACTGCACACCACATACAAAATTAGCCCCAAATGACCTAAATATAAGAACAAAGACTATAAAATTATTAGGAAAAAATAGGGATAAATTTTTGTCACCTTGGATTTGGTTACGGCTTCTTAACTATGATGTCAAAAGCATAAAAATCAACAAAAAATGGGTAAATTGGACTTCAGAAAAATTAAAAGCTTTGTGCTTCAAAAGACACCAATATGAAAGTTAAAAGACAACTCACTGAATGGGAAAAAAGATCTATAAGTTGTATGTCCAATAAGGGACTGTTATCTAGAATATGTAGAACTCAAATATCTAGAATTCTTTCACCTCAATAATAAAAGACAACCCACTTATGGAATAATAAAGGTGTTTGCTCCTTGTCCTCAGTTCCTGGCACAGAGCTCCTAAAATGCTTGGGAATTCCCTGAGTGAAAAGGGTGATAGAAGCATTTTTTGTTCTATGAGATGTGACCTTTGGTGTGCCCTGATGAGGGGCTGGTTTCCAGAAAGACCCAGCCATAATTAGAAGGTGGAACTTCAGCCCCAGCCCCCCAGCCTCTAGGGAAGGGAGATGGGCTTGAGATTGAGTTAATCACTAATGGCACAATCCTGCATACATATGAAGTCTCCATAAAAACCTTTTTTCAGGTTGGTGCATTCCAACCCTGAGAGGACAGAGGCTCCTGTGTAAGGGTAAGAGGGAGACACCCTAACTTTGTAGCCAGATTAGGTAACTTGGAGACTCCTGTACTTGGGGCTGGCATTTGACATGAGAACAGTCTTTTGGTACTGAGCTTTTAAACCTGTGAGTCTGACACTAACTAGTGTCAGGATAGGATCGACTTATAGGACACCCAGCTGGTTTTAGAACATTGGAGAAATGAGGTTGGAAAAGATACCACATATTTAGTGTCAGGAGGAAACAAAAACCTCTCAACAATAAAATAAAATAAATTGGGCAAAGGGCCCAATAGGTGTGGCTCAATGGTTGAGTGTCAACCTATGAACAAGGTGGTCACAGTTTGATGCCTGTCAAGACACATGCCCGGGTAATAGGCTTGATCTCCAGTTGGGGGCATGCAGGAAGCAGTTGATCATTTATTCTCTCTCATCATGGATGTTTCTCTCTCTCTCTCTCTCCCCATCCCTTCCTCTCTGAAATTAATAAAAAAGCATATTTTTAAAACGGGCCAAGATCTTAATGGACATTTTTTCAAAGATGGCCAGTAAGTTCATGAAAAGATGCTCATCTTTTATCTGGGAAATGCTAATTAAAACTGTATTGAGATACCACTCCACACTCACTAGAATGGCCATAATCCATAAGGCAGATCATATACAGTATATGTTAATTTTATCTAAAATAAAAAAAGATCAGAAATGAGAAGACAGGTGTTGATGAGCTTGTGGAGAGATGGGAAGCCTCATACACCGCTGGTGGTCAAATTGGTGCAGCCACTTTGGATAACAGTCTGGCAGTTCCTCAAAAAGTTAAACACAGAGTTGCCATTTACTCTAGCAATTCTAAATCTAGATGTATTATAACCAACAGAATGGAAAACATGCCTACACAAACCTGTATACAAATGTTAGCCATTTTTTTCTTTTTTAAATGTATTTTACTGATTTTTTACAGAGGGATGAGAGAGGATAGAGAGAGTTAGAAACATTGATGAGAGAGAAACATTGATCAGCTGCCTCCTACACATTCCCCACTGGGTATGTGCCTGCAACTAAGGTACATGCCCTTGACCAGAATCGAACCTGGGACCCTTGAGTCCGCAGGCCAACACTCTATCTACTGAGGCAAACTGACTAGGGCATTAGCTGTTTTTTTCTGTTGGGGATGGCAGTGGTCAGGCTGAGTTCTGATCAAGGCCATCCACCAGAGCATCTGCTCTCGAGGACAAATCCTTATTAGTCAAGATGAGAATGATGCATCAACCAAAACTCCAACTTAGTCATTTTTTGGTGAGAAGTGTTGTGCCAAGAGTATTGGAAAACACCTGGCGCCATGATCCATGAATTATTTCCTCTGTGGTTGACCACATTTGGAAAAGCAAACCTTCAACAGAAGATTGTTGTAGGCAGATGGAATCAGGACAAGGAACCTTGATGATGTCTACAACTAATGGTAGAGACACATCATCTCTCTAAGCAGTGGTCTTGTCTATATAGGTCAAGAACTCTGTAGGTTATGGGCAGAGCCACTGCCCACTAAGACTGCTTGGACACTACAAAATGTACAGAGAACTCATACAACTTAACGAAAAGGAAGTTACTAGTAAACAATAGAAAATGGCAAAAGACCTAAATAGACACTTTTTTGAAAGAGGACATACAGAAGGTCGAGAAATATATGAAAACATGCTCAAAGTCACTAATCATCCGAGAGATGCAACTCAAAAAAAACAATGAGGTACCATCTCACACTTGTCAGAATGGCTATCATGAACAAATCAGCAAACCACAAGTGCTGGCGAGGATGTGGAGAAAAAGGAACCCTCCTGCACTGCTGGTGGGAATGCAGACTGGTGCAGCCACTTGTATGCATGCATATTAGCATAACCATGAACACAGACACTAGGGCAGTGGGGGTTTGCCCTCTGGGGAGAGGTCAATGGGGGTGGGGGGAAGGAGACAAAAAGACTTCTTGGATAGGCCCCGCTGTGGTTCCTTTCGTGTGGTCAGTGACTTTCTGGAGGACACAGTCTTTTCTGAGATATGTTTATCCATTTGGGAGGTTCCCAGTATAGTCTTCAAGACCTGAGAGCCATTCTAGATTTTTCAGATGGGCTTGTGTGCTCTGCCATATTCTTTCGGGGCTCTTTTTGATAAATCTTGGAGGGTAGTCATTCTTTCCTGTGTTCCACATTCTTGGGGAAATTGGAAAGCTTTATTGTGAGGCCCAAGGAGTACTGTCAAGTGCCAGTCTGTAATTAACCCCTTTAGCAAGGCCTCTGGGTAGGGGATTTGCTGCAGGTCTGGTGCATGGCCACTGGGCTTTCTTTGTATATCTGCTCTAATATCCACTTGGTCCTGATATCCTTCAAGTGGCACTTAACATCCATCACTCCTTGCTAATAGCGCTCCTCTGCTCCTCTGCCCCAGCTTCCCTTCCTGGAAGTAGGCTGTGCTGAATGCTGGTTCTCCTGTTTTCTTCTCTCTTCATAGCTCTGAGACAGGCAAACGGAACATTGTTTAGAATGCTATCTGAAGATAAGATCAAAACTTTCAAATTCTTTTAAAGCTATTCCACGGAATACAGATTGCTTGTCAGCTTTATAAACAGTGAGCAGCAGTGATTCTGATACGTCAGTACATTGCTGAATTAATCAGATAGTCATTCAGAAAGATTGGTAAAAGACTCCTAAAAGTGCTAAATGTTGGAAACACTGAAAAATGACTTTTTAAAGAATTAAAGAGAAATCAGTATAAACTGAAAATTCTTATATGAAATTTTATAACTTTGGACTACCATCACATAAACAGGATAGTCAAGACTAAACTAGACTAAAATTCTAGTTTCAATAATTTTAACATTTCTTAAAATGCTGGTAAGCTATTAAAGAAGAATATTAAATATTTTAAAAGTGTATGAGCTAAAACAGTGCATGGAAAATCAGTGTACTAGCTCAGTTTGGTGAATTGGCCAATTGGGAACCAATTGATAAAAGATGACTGGCTTCTCATAGAATCTATTGTGAGACCCAGGGCTCAGTGTCAGGGTCCCTGGAGAGTCACGGGTGGTTCTCTGTCTCCATTTTCCTGCTCTCTGTCTCTGTGTATCTGTCTCTGTTGTGTCTCTATCTTTGTTTCTACCTCTGTCTCCCTGTCTCTGTCTCTATCTTTGTCTCTGTCCCTCCAGGGCACAGTGAAATCCCTATTCTCTACCCCAGTGCCCCAGCTCTTCTCTAAACCCCAGCACCTGCCTTCAGCTCCCCATTCTTCAGCTGGCAGATGGATCCAGCCTGCCCAGTGCCCCTCTAAGCCTCACTCCCCACCCCCTGCCACTCAGTGCCCCTTTACTCAAGGACTCCACTCAGCTCCGTGTTGTATTTCAAGTTCCTGGAAAGAGAAACTGCCTGGCTGCCTCAGGCCAGGAATCTCAATTACCAGGTGTGGCTGTGGCCACCTGGACCGGCCTTCTAGGGCAGGAAGGCCACTGAGGCTTTTGTAAAAAGGAAGTGCAGCTGGAGGCGATGACGTCACCTGCCTCACTCCACACCGTTCTGCAACAATCATCCCTTCTGTTTGTGCTTCTCTGCCTTCTGGCTCTGGCTAAAAGCATCTGCTTTGCTCCTCACAGCACCTTAATGTGATAACACGTCTGCTTTGCTCCTCACAGCACCTTGATGTGATAACACGTTTCCTGGTCTATTGTCTGCCTCCCCAACTAACATCAGGTCCCAGGGCAAGGGCTTTGTCTGGTTCACTGCTCCATCCTGATCCGTGCTGTCTCGGCTGGTGCTCAGTGACTGTCTGTAGAATGACTGAAATACACTCTCATCCTCCCCTGTGGAGAAATGCCCGAGACCTTCTGGGAGTTGCTCTGGGACCACTTGGGAAGCTCAGGACCAAAGGCACTCACTCACTGGTGGCCAGTTCTCTGTCCCCACCTACCTTCCATCCAGACCTCCCCTCCCCAGGAGGAGAGGTGGGAAAAGTTATGTCCCTATTTTTCCAGCTATGCTTCAGAATCATTTGGGCCCGTTTCCCAAAGATTTCTGTTGAGATTTTTGCTTGACATTGCTTTGTGCATCCATTCGCAAAGAAACTATATCAACACAACATTGAGTCCTACCATGAGCACAATGTCTCTATTTTCTTGACTTCTTCAATAACTCTCAGCTTTTACATAGTTTCTGCATATTTATTTTAAACTTATTTAAACTTTTGTAGTTACTATCTTGTATGGCTTCCCCCACCCTTTTATTTTCTAATTGTTGGCATAGAGGAAAGGAATTGATTTGTGAATGTTTACTTTGTATCTTGTTTACTTTACATCTTAGCTCAACTTTTATTAATCCTAAAAGTTTTCCATGTGATTATTTTAGGAATAAAATCACATTATGGACAAATGACCATTTTATCTCCCTCTTTCTTTCTCTGGTCGAACCTCTTTTTTTCATCTGTTCCTTACTGTGTTCATTCAGCAGAGCAGATTCTTTCTTAAATAAACCTTTTGTGAGGGAATACATTGAGGACTCCACAGAATATTTAAAGAACAAAACCAAGAAAGCGACCTATCTCAGTTTCTGGGATGCTGCCAAGGCAGTACTTAGAGGAGATTTATTGCTCCCAGTGCTTATATTAGGGAGGGGAGAAAAGAGAAACAGTAAATCAAGTTGATAACTTGATGAACTTTGCTCCCTTTGAATTACAAACCAAGAAAAAGGAGAAAAAGGAAGTAATAAATTCAAACAAAATGGAGGAGGAAGAGACAGAATTGATAAACTTAATCAATAGCACCTGGGAAGAAATGGCTCCATCTACAGAGTAGGGCAGTTTGGACAGGATGGAGGAAGGGGCCCTGTCCTGCCAGGCAGCTCGCCTCTTCCTTCCCATCAGGTACGTGGGGGCAGGTGGATTTGGGACAAGGGCTTCTGTTGACCTCATGGCCACCAACTGGCTATGGACCCTGACGAGTTCTATCCCCAGCCAGATGTTGGAAGAACTCGAGATGAGCAGAGAATGCTCACCATCGAGAAAGCACCATCAGGCCCCTTCCAGGGAGAGGAAGGCACAAGGCTCCAGGTGAGCAGTGAGTGCACCTCATTGCTGGTTTCACACCCCTACTTTGTAAATTCATCCGGTGTTCAACTGCTTACAACATTGTCCTTTTCCTGTCTTCTTGTTTTTATCTTATAAAATGTGCCTTTTTATCCTTACCAGAGGATATATTTGTTGATATTTAGAGAGGAAGGGAGAGAAACATCAATATGAGAAAGAAACATCGATCAGTTGCCTCCCATATACATCTCAACCAGGTAGAGATCAAACCTGAACTCTCACCGGGAACTGAACCTGCAACCTTTTGGTAGATGGGATGATGTTCCAATCAACTAAGCCACCAGGCCAGAGCTATCTTGCTTGATTTTAGGAATGAATGAATGAATGAATGAATGAATGAATGAATTCACCCTGATGGAGAAAAGAACTGGGTGGATTGGAGCACAGTGACCAGTGTGGACACAGAGAGGGGAGATAGGTTATGCTGGGTTCACACATTGTTTTAATGTGATTTACTTAGACGATTTAACTATGTTTATTTGAAGGGAAAGTTCTCTTACAGTCTTAAAAAAATGAATAAGCCATTAGCTAAGTTCTAAAAAAGGAACAATACAAATTAATAATATGCTCTGGGAAAAAAAATGAACTAATACAAAGCATGTTTTATAAGCAAAATGAGGGGATCGGATTCTCAGCAGTTGGCTTGTATGTTTTTGTAACAAAATGGAAATTCATATCTTCCCAGGGGCTCATCATCTATTCCTCTCAACGCAATGTAATATGCAGCAATTTTTTTTAATAGAGAGGAAAAAGCTCCCAGCTGCTTTTTTGAATAAGTGGAGACAGAAAGACATCTTGGAGTAGCTTTGGGTCTGCTGGGAGTCACTAGGTGGCCCTGTGTTTTCAGATGGAAAGAGGGTGGGCCCCTGTTTTCCAGGTGGGGCTGCTGTAGAACAGATCTAGCAGGCGCTGGCCTCCCTTGTGCAAAGCTCTGGCACAAGCAAACCAAGAGCTTGTGGGGAGGAAAAAATGGAGCCTCCAGCCCCTTCTCCCTGCGATCTGAAGTTAGGGAGGCTGGCAGGCAGAGGGGGTGGGTTGGTGTGGGGGTGGGCGGTGTGGGTTAGGGAGAGTGAGAGGGTCATCATCTAATGGATGTAGCCAAGGTTACCTGGCTAACAGGGCTGTGCTGCTCCCCACACAATTAGGGCTGAGGCTGGGATCTCAGGACTCAGCTACCTGCTGGTGTGGAGGTTTGGGGAGGATCCTAACTTCATGAAGATGACCTAAGGATACTGAGGCCTTGGAGCCTGATGAGAGGTACCCTTGAGTCAGGACCAGCAGGGCATCACTGTAGTTGTCCACAGCATCCTGCAGACATTGGGACCCATTTTCTATAATGACACTCAGTGGCAGCCTCCGGGGCAAAGGTGGCAGCTGATTCTTTG
>PVJN01031709.1:0-24665 GCA_004026805.1 Lasiurus borealis | reverse complement strand
ATTATAAATTCAATTTGAGTAAAGTTTAAAACCATATATTTTATGATAAAGGGCCTTTAACTTAAGATGGCCAAAGCACTGATATTATATATTTGCTGTAAAGAGAATTATAAGAGTTTTATTTTTCTGATATTAAAAGTTACTTAATAAAGACTTGTTTCCATTAACTTGAATGTATTCTCCTTGGTGTTTTTCATGTGAATCATTACCAACATTGAGTATTTCCTTTTACAAAGTCCCCCTCTCCAGCTACCTGTGTTTCTGGAGTTCTTCTTAGTGTGTTGTTAATGTTTAATATGTCACTTACGATCATATCTAAGTTTAGCCTTTAAATGGTGTCACAATTTAGTAAAATTAGATTTAGCTAGTTTGCGGTGTTTTTTAGTTGCATGTTTATAGTTGACCAAAATCATAAATAAAATAATAAATTACTTTAAATACATATATAAAATACAAAAAATATATATATTGATTTCAGAGAGGAAGGAAGGGAAAGGGGGAAAGGAAATAGAAGCATCCATAAGGAGTGAGAACCATTGATTGGCTGCCTCCTGCACACACCCTGCTGGGGATTGAGCAGCAACACAGGCCTGTGCTCTTGACTAGAATCAAACCTGGAGGACCCTCCAGTCCGCAGGCTGACGCTCTATCCACTGAGCCAAACCAGCTAGGGCAAAAAATGACTTCTTACACGTTACGTTAACTAAAACCCTGAATCCAACCTAGATGATTTAGTTTCCATCCTTTGTTGAGGATCTTTTTCTTTAGAAAGAGAGGGAGGGGAGGGCACCGGTGTGAGGGAAACAGCGACCAGCTGCCTACTGCCCTTGGGAATTAAACCTGCAACCTGGGGTTGAACTCATAACCATGTTTAGGTATGTACCCTGACCAGAATGGAACTTTTAGGTGTGCAGGACGACACTCCAGCTAACAGCCACAATGGCCAGGGCAGAGGGTTTTAATCACCAAATACATAAAATGAACTTTTTCTCCTAATATGAAAGAACATGGATGGGGTGGGCAAAAGCAGGTTTACGTTCCGAATGGAAATGGGACAATACATAATGCGAGAATAAACTCTCATGTACTCCTAACTATAAGCCTACATTTCCCACCCCTGTCTTTAACCTTCATTTGCTAAGGTTTTGTTGTTGACTAAAATGTATACTACACACCCATAGTAAATCTTTTTTTTTAATCTTTATTGTTCATAGTAAATCTTTTCATTGTTGATGTTAGACGGGGCTAAAAGACCTGAATACAGTGGTACCTCGAGATACGAGTGTCCTAACATACGAGATTTTTGAGATACGAGTCGTCGAGTGAGCGATTTTTGCTTTGAAATACGAGCAACATTTGAGATAGGAGTCATCACGCGGATCAGCCAGCTCTGGCACACGACCCACCAGTTTACCTCGACTCGAGGGTCTCCTAGTTTCCCACGCCTCAAGGTTACAGAACGAATTAAACTTGTATCTCGAGGTACCACTGTATATAGACTTGAAGGTGGGCAAAACCATTGCCCTAGAATTTACTTTGCCCGAATTACCTTGCTAATTTTAGGATTAGCCTCCGAGAGGATGGAGGTTAAATTACTTGGGTGTGTTCTGGAATTTACGATTCCAGCATAAATGAATAACCAGTAAGTATGAGTTTAACTTTCACCCACAATAAGGTCAAGATCTTTCAGAGCCTTAAAAATAATCTCCTTAGAAGGCTTTCTTTGGCAGAGGGTGCCAAAACTTTGAGATTCGTGTCAGCCAACGTCAACACTCGAAGCACTCCAAGTCTGGGTCCGCCTGCCTCTCGGGCCTGAGGGAGTGTGCTTGCTGGCGGAGTGTGGGGGAGAGACTGCAGAGGCCCGTGCGGCTGTGTTTCTGGGCTCACACAGGACAGTCTGCCAGTGGACAGTCCATAGTTAGGAAAACACTGGGAGGGACTTGGTGGCATTCTGTCTCACAACCTTGGAGAGCAGATGTGACCCTCCAGAAAAAATTCAGTCTGGTTAGCAGCTTCATGATGACCTATAGCGACATGTAATTTTATAAAGCAGCAGTTCTCAACCCCCTGGGCCGCGACCCCTTTGGGGGTCAAACAACACTTTCACTGGGATCGCCTAAGACCATTGGAAAACACAGATACGATTCATAACAGTTGCAAAATGACAGTTAATGAAATAGCAACAAAAATAATGTTATGGGTGGGGGTCACCACCACATGAGGAACTGTCTTAAAGGGTCACAGCATTAGAAAGGTTGAGAACCACTGCTATAAAGGGTTTTTCACAAAGGAATCTCCTTGCAAAGTAAGCTTTTAGCAAGAGTAAAGGCTAGATAGAATAATTAGGTTTAGGGACCTGGAATGGTTACGTTATTACACTTCTGATTATTACTAGTGAATCTGTTAGCATAAAAACACTGGTTCACGACTCCCTATGTCCCCCCTCCAATTTCTACTTATTCACAGTGAGGCACGGGTGTAAAGAAGGGAAGTCTGGAAAAACTAGTCATTCTACTTTAATTTTACTTATGTATGTATGTTGTTAATCCTCACCCGAGGATATTTTTTCCATTGATTTTTTTATTTTATTTTATTTTTTAGAGACAGTAGAGGGTGGGGGTGGGTTGGAGAAAGAAACATCCATCGGTTGCCTCCCTCAGGTGCCCGACCCAGAGGCCAAGAATTGAGCCTGCAACCGAGGTATGTGCCCTTGACCTGGAGTTGAACCAGAAACCCTTTGATCTGCACGAGCTGACACGCTAACCACTAAGCAAACAGGCTAGCGCTCAGCATTGTACTTTAAAGACAAAGCTAAAGCTGGAGACCTAAGGCTCCAAAAAACATTGAGGTTTTGGCTGATGCTAAAAACATTAGTAAATTACCTGGATTTAAAGCCTCAGAGGTTCACTGTTAGGTGACAAAGGAGCATAATAACGGAATTAACACATGGCCATGCCTATTATTGTTAAGAGTTGTTACTGAGGACTCTCGGTGGTGTCAATTTTCCTGGAAGGAAGACCAAAACTACAGAGAAAAACGAGAGATGGGCTAGTTAGTTTCTTCCACAGCGCTAGCGTCTACAGGAACTTGCTGGAAGTACTGTGTTATTTTTTTAATATATTTTATTGATTTTTCACAGAGAGGAAAGGAGAGGGATAGAAAGTTAGAAACATCGATGAGAGAGAGACATCAATCAGCCGCCTCCTGCACGCCTCCTACCGGGGATGTGCCCGCAGCCAATGTATGTACCCTTGACCGGAATCGAACCTGGGACCTTTCAGTCCGCAGGCCGATGCTCTATCCACTGAGCCAAACCGGTTTCGGCTGGAAGTACTTTTTAAGAATGTGTGTGTGGAGGTTACTGTGTACTTAAAAGCAGCTCTAAAAGCTTCTTGAAACAGTCTGCTCCACCTCGGTCCAGGCCTTGCCCCCTGTGGGTCAAAATCGAGAATGGACTGTGAAAGGGCTCTTGGTTGTATTTGGATTAAACAGCAATTGCCCTTTGTTACACTCTGCAATATAGGATTTGTGCTTGGGGATTTTGTCCACTTTAAGTCCTCCCGTGGTGTTCCTTCGCATGTTCCTTTTCATTCTAGAAGTTCCACCGGCTGGACCGATCTTGGGTCTGTCTGCTCCGTGTGTGGACGAAGGCTCAGCAAAGCGTTTTCTGGGCTAAGCCTCCAAAACGCGTTTCCAGCTTTGGATCCTATTTTCCCGTCCCTTTCGGTTCTGGCGGCGCGGGGGCATCTAATCCTGCATTTTGCAGACGATGTGCCTGGAGTCTCCTTTCCCTTATCGGCACCACGGAAACCGCCTCCTGCGAGGAAGGGCCCCGTGGAAGGGGAGCCAGAGGAGGCCCGAGAGATGCCGGGAGCCATTTGCTTTCCTCGGCAGCATCCCTCTGCCGGTGCTTTTATTTTTTTATGTATTTTATTGATTTTTTTTTTTTTTTACAGAGAGGAAGGGAGAGAGATAGAAAGTCAGAAACATAGATGAGAGAGAGACATCGATCAGCCGCCTCCTGCACGCCCCACAGTGGAGATGTGCCCACAAGCAAGGCACATGCCCCCGACAGGGATCGAACCCAGGACCTTTCAGTCCACAAGCCGACGCTGTATCCACTGAGCCACACTGGTCTCGCTGCCGGTGCTTTTAAACCCAGCATGGGCGACCCTCATAGAGACCCTGGAATGCTACAGAAGGGCAAGGTCAAGTGGAAGTAGCAAGCCTTTGGGTTTCAGACCACCCACCTCCCGTTGGGGGACCCCGTTAGGACGAAGCAACTCGGGTGCATAATCATCTTTAATCTCTACCACAGCCCCAGTGGTCAGGGACTATTACATATCTCCAGTTTGCAGAGAGGAAAGAAAGAAAGAAGAAAAAAATTAAAAAACAGGTTTAAGAGCTTAAGTAACAGACTGAGGTGAAAATAAAATCCCCCAAACCGGAAAGCCCGTTCAGAAGGATTTCCTAAAAGGTCTCATGAGTTGCTTACAGCTGAGGTGGGAGTATTTTGCACTGAAGTCAGTGCTTCTCTAATTCCAGCGGCACGGCTTCAGGCGATCGGGTTTAATCAGGATTGCCAGCCACCGTGAGCAGGAAGAACGCGGGGCTGGATTAAGGCGCCAATGCTTGTTTAAAAAATGGTTTGTGGCCCTGGCCTGTTCTGCTCAGTGGTTAGGGTGTCAGCCCACGCACACACACCAAAGGGTTACCTGTTCGATCCCTGGGCCCAGTCGGGTGCTTGCAGGACGCAACCAGTTGATGCATCTCATACCTCGATGTTTCCCTCCCTCCCACTCTTGCTAAAAATCAGTGGGAAAAAGATCCTCGGATGAGGGTTAACAACAACAAAACAATTTGATACTGAGCATTCTAAAACGCTCCAGCAAACAAATGCAAGGTCCCAAGTGGCCAACCCTTTTCAGATCAGGGTTTTCACTTGGTTGTCCATTTCCTCTCGGAGGCCATAGCACGGGCAGAGAGGGGCCTGTCCAATCACTGGGCAGAGAGGGGCCTGTGCAGACCCCCTCAGGTGCCATTCTGAGGAGGAAGTCATGGATCTTGCTTTTACTTATACAGCGGTACCTCGAGATACGAGTTTAATTCGTCCCGTCACCTTGAGGCGGGGGAAACTATGAGACGCTCGAGTCGCAGTAAACTGGTGGGTCCTGTGCAGCCGGCCGATCCGCGAGATGACTCCTATCTCAGATGTTGCTCGTATTTCAAAGCAAAAATCGCTCGCTCGACGGCTCGTATCTCAAAAATCTCGTAAGTTCGGGCACTCGTATCTCGAGGTACCGCTGTACTTAGTGCTTCTACGCTCTCGGTGTGCCTGTGCCTCATCCTAGAGAGAAAATAAACACGGGGCACCAGCCTCATCTATTTTCCTGGGCCACAGGTCAGCCTCCAGCTGCTTTCCCATTCTGATCCTCCAATTCCTACTGCGTTTTCACATCTTCCCCCCCCAAAAAAAAAGGCTGTTCAAATCAGTGCACTGACCTATGAGCCTCACTGTGTTGGGGTGGGGGGGTCCCCACACCATCAGGAGCCATTCTCAGGCAGCAGCGGGGTGTCCAAAAGCACAGCTCAATGCCAACGTTATCGTCAAACCAAAACCGTAACTCCGTGGTGGAAGGTGTTTTTAAAAACATATTTTATTGATTTTTTTACAGAGAAGAAGAGAGAGGGATAGAGAGTTAGAAACATCAATGAGAGAGAGACATCAATCAGCCGCTTCCTATATGCCCTCCACTGGGGATGTGCCCGCAACCAAGATATATGCCCTTCACCGGAATCGAACCCGGGACCTCTCAGTCCTATCCACTGAGCCAAACCAGTTTCGGCTCAAGGTGTTTTAGAGGAAAGGGTTTTGGGGCCATTTTTAGGGAAGGGAGACCGGGTCCTGGGCACGGAGTCTAACCACCCACTGCAGTGCCAGGTGAGAGAGCCAACCCGCCACCCTGGCGCTGGCAAGCGTGTGTGTGTATATTTTCACTGATGTCAGAGAGGGACTGACATCCATCTCCAGCCCAGCCTATGGGGAAGTCGGAAAGTCAGCTCCGCTCCTTCAGGGACAAAAGACGTGCAGGCACCGGGGTCACTGCCACACTGAGGGGCTCTGGTGTGGGCTCCTCACCCCTGCTCCCCGCCTCCTGGCCCTCCAGCAGTTTACATTCTAAGGGAGACGCCAATCCAGGCCCCGGGTCCGGGCCCCTCCGCACAGAGCGGTCTCTTCCTCTGTCCCGGGACTCGGGAGATCTCTGTGGCCGGAGCCAGACCGCAGGGCTGGGCTGGCTTTCAGCTCCCAGGCCTCCGTCGGCTGCGCTGCCGCCCGGGGCAGCCTGTCCCCCGGCCTGGCGGCTCCGTCCATGTCCCTCCGTCCATGTCCTCAGAACCTGTTAGGGGCAAGGTACGGTGTTCGTGGAACAACAGAACCACGCCGCCTGAGTCCCGGTTCTGGGTGCGAGGTCTGCCTGAGGCCTGTCCCCTCGGGGAAGTCTGCTTTGTCCGTGGTTTCCCCTTTGACTCTGTCCCATGAAGGGACCGCAGGTCTGCAGCAGCATCTCCTCCAGGGAGCGTGGGGGATGCTGTCTTCCTTCACAGACTTGGAGAGAGACCCTTATATCATTTACCCCCCCCCCCCGGATATCAAACGGTGGGGGCCGGGGGAGGTGGGGGGGAGGGGGAAAGCCACCTGGGAGTGAGTCCTGGGCCCTCTCCACACCCGTATCATATCCAGCATCTCACTGCAGCCAGCCTGGAGGTTCATGGCCAGGGAGAGGTTGGCACTGGCCAGGGCCAGCAAAGCTTCAGTGGATCTCTCTCTCTCTCTCTCTCTCTCTCTCTCTCTCTCTCTCTCTCTCTCTCTCTCTCTCTCGTCATCCTGAAGAATCACTGGCTCACCTCCAAAGGGATCACAACCCCCCAGACCTTCCCACCACCCCCACATCCCCCTGAGTTTCAGGACACACACATCCTGGAGCCAGAGCCGCTAACCTCACCAGAGCACTCCTCACCCGGTGGCTTTTGGGAAGCGCTAATGCTGGACCTGCCCCTTGAGGCCATGGCCAGGGGGTGCCCCTGAGCCAGGCCAGGCTGCTAGGAGGACAGGAGGAGCCGGGGGGGGGGGGGGGTGTGAATAGGGGAGGTGTGAACTCTCACAGCCAGGCCCTCGGACTGAGCTCCAAACCTGAGGCTTCTTTCTAGCCGCGTCTCACCTGGGTCCACGGCCAGTCTGCCTTTCCTGAGCCACGTCATGTGATGGCGAGCTGTCCTAGTACTTGACCTCGCCCCCCGCACCCTCCCGGACGGGCTCGGCCCTGGGCCTCCGGGTGAGGGCTCCTCTGTGCGTGGGACCCGGCATTTAAAGCTCCACCTCCCTCCCAGCCTGCAGCCCAGCGGCCCCTTTCCCCGGGCGCCTGGGAGCCTCTTCCCGCTTGTCTGGCGCCTGCATGTCCCCAGGGGCCGGCTCCTCCAGGCTCCTCCGGGCCTCGGAGGCTGCCTTCGCCTCTGACATGTGAACGGGGAGCGAGCGCTCTGAGCGTGCGTTCTGTTCTGTCCGGGAAAGAGGCGCAGAGGGAGGCACCTGCCTGCTCCTTCGTTCTGGAAACGGGGTCTGAGGGTGTCGGGTCTGGCCCCGCCTGTGAGACCGGGCAGTCCCCAGTCTCCAGATGCGGAGTTGCCAGGACTGGCCAGAGGCGGCTCTGATGCCGGGACAGGGCCAGGGCTGGCTGAGCGCGGGGCACCGTGCCAGCCTCTGAGTCCACAGGAGAAACGGAAGCTCGCTGAATCCACGGCAGTGATTGCCAAGGGGACAGCGAAGTCCCCCCGGGTGTGAAGCACCTCCTTCACAGAAACCGCCTGTCTGCTCCCGGTGACCACAGCTGTCACTGCGCTCGGCGGATCTGTTCTCCAGTTGAACCCGAGCCGTGCAGGCCCTGGTCCCGGGGTCACACACACGTCCTGCTGTCTGCAGGGCAGCCTGGCCCCAGGCCGACAGAGAGCAGGGAGGGGCTTCTCTGAGGGTGACCCCACACCTTCGCCTCCACTCCCACCATCCCCCCCACACACACACCCCGGAGGCCTCACCCTGCAGAGGCACCTGTCCTGATGGACATCAGTGTGACTCGAGACACGCACTGTGAGTTGGGATGCAGGCTGATGATGTAATCACTTCCGAAATGAAGCCACCTGGGGGAGGAGGGGCATCCAGCAAGAGTGCAGCCTGGGGTCCCCGGCCGGTTGGAAAGGGGAGGGGCCGAGGAGAGGAGGGAGAAGGGCGAGAGGAGATAAAGGTGACCTCCCGCCAGCAGAACAGATCCTGGACTGAAGATCCAAGAAAGGAGGCAGTGGCTGGACGAGGCTCTGTCCCCGGCAGGAGTTCTGGGAAGGATAGGGCCCCGCCTGCAGCCTTTCTACCGGGACTGATGGATCCGGCCAGACAGAGGGACGGGCCCTGGGGTGGCCGCTGGGAGGCAGCCAGGATGAGTCCTCAGGTCGTGCTCCCAGCCCCTGCGGACCCCATTCGGCCACCGGCCACTGTTCCCTGCCACTGCCATGGGCCTGTTCCCTGCCCCTAACATGGGCCTGTTCCCTGCCACTGCCATGGGCCGGCGGGCCCAGCATTCGGCCCTCTGTCCTCCACAGACACTAGAAAAAGGACCTCCCTCTGCTGGCCGTCCTCCTTCCTCTCACTTCTCCCAGGGGGTCTGAGAAGCAGACTCCAGGACCCAGGACAGTGTTTCTCAACCTTCCTAAGGCAGCGACCCTTTAATACAGTTGTTCACGTTGTGGTAACCCCCACCCATAAAATTATTTCTGTTGCTACTTCATCGCTGTCATCTTGCTACTGTCATGAACTGTCATGTAAATATCTGATAGGCAGGATGTATTTTCGTTGTGACAAATTGAACATCATTAAAGCATAGGGATTAATCACAAAAACAACATGTAATTATATATTGTGAAATATTTATTTCTAATGACAAATAAATGAAATTTTGTCTTGAATCGTGGTGTAGCATGGGTAACAGTCTTTTCATAGGACAACAGTAAACTACATTGCTACACTTTGCTACACCGAGGAGCGGTGTGTTGGTTCCTAAGACCATGGGAAATAGGTGTTTTCCGTTGGTCTTAGGTGACCCCTGTGAAAGGGTCGTTCGACCCCTAAAGGGGTGAATACCCACAGGTTGAGAACCGCTGCTCCAGGACATTCTCTGGTGCGCACTGAAGTCCCTCCTCAGGGCGGCTTGGTGAGCCCGGGCAGAAGTGAGGAAGGAGCAGCGGGTAAAACAGGAGGTTAAAATAGCACGGACCGGCCCATGGGCGCTGCCAGCGGGGTGGCTATTATAAACAAGGAAGTCCAGGTGATGCAATTGGCTGCAACTGTGGGGCACGGGCCTGCGCGGCTTTGCATCTTTATTTTGGTTAATCTCCCCTGAGGATATTTTCCTATTGGTTTTTTAGGAAGAGTGGGAAGAAGGGAGGGAGGAGGGAGAGAGAGAGAAACGTGTGGGACTAGGAATCAAACCCAGCTCCTGGCCCTTTCAGGCGCAGGCTGAGCCAGGCCGGCCAGGGCTGGCTTTGCACTTTTAGGAGCACACAGGTCCGGTTAGTGCAGTGGTTCTCAACCTTCCTCAGGCCACGACCCTTGCATACAGTTCCTCATGTGGTGGTGCCCCCCAACCATGAAATTTTGCTACTGTGATGCATCGTGATGTAAATCCAGCGGTACCTCCAGATACGAGTTTAATTCGTTCCGTAACCTTGAGGCGTGGGAAACTATGAGACGCTCGAGTCGCGGTAAACTGGTGGGTCGTGTGCAGCCGGCCGATCCGCGCGATGACTCCTGTCTCAAATGTTGCTCGTATTTCAAAGCAAAAATCGCTCGCTCGACAGCTCGTATCTCAAAAATCTCGTATGTTAGGGCACTCGTATCTCGAGGTACCACTGTACTTGCATGGGTGAGTGAAGGAGTTAGTCTGTCCCCTTCAGATGCCCCGGGAATGCCTGGATGTGACTCTTGAAGGTTAACTTTGCCCGGAGGAACCCTGGGTGTTTTGGAGTTTCCTCCCAGGGGGGGGCAACATACAGGGAGGGTACAGGGAGCACACGATGGGCACTTCACACACATTCACTGCACTCTCACAACCACGCACAGCCGGCTCCCTCCTCAACCCATTTCACAGAACAAGGAACTGAGGCTCAGTGGTGGGACGAGGACCAGGCCCAGGTCTGCACAGTTCTCACCAGCCTTTTCGGGGTTCTTAGTCCTGGCTGTAAAGGAGGCCCCATAACTCACCCCAAAGACAAAGCTTGAGCCCCATGCGAAGGCGTGCAGAGGAAGGAGGGCGCCCAGGGCCCAGGCCCCCCTCCCGGCCAGCCCCGGCCTGGCAGGGCCCCTGCAGGCTTGTTCCCTCCGCGGGCTGCCAGCCTGGGGCTGGGATGCTGGTGTTTGTCGCCGGGAGCCAAAGGAGGCAGGTGCAGCGACGTCACACAGCTGCTTCCCATAGCAGGAGGCGTGGGTACAGGGAGGGACCGAAGGAGACGAGGGTACAGGGCGGGACGGGCCCAGCAGAAGGAACCGACTGAAATCCCGGGCACCTCAGTCCTCCATGTGTCACCACTCCGGCTCCCACGTGCCCCCTAATCAAGCGCCTGAAGAAGAAGACGGGATGTGACTGTGAGGGAGGAGCCTGGGGCAGAGGGCCCATCCTGTGCCCCCAGAGGTGGGAACCCTGTCCCTGCCCTGGATGGCAACCTGGAGGGCACCGGGAGCGGAGTGTGACCCTCTCCCACTGTTCATGCTTCCTTCTCGCAGCCTCCAACCCACCCAGCTCCTCCTCCTTCTCCTCCTCCTCCTCACCCCGACACGCCAGCACCTCCAGGCTCCCAGACCCACCACCTCCCTGAGCCCAGCGCACAGGACCTGCCTTCTCAGGAGGCGGCAAGAACAGGACCTAGACGCTGTCTCTCCCGGGACACACAGCTTCCTGGGCACCTACGTTGTGCAAGATTGGAGGTCACAAGCTAGTGAACGGCCCAGGGACCCGTCAGGTCTCTGCCATCCCAGCCTGAGGGTCCCCAGCCTGGGGTCGGGGGCAAGGAGGGGCGGCTGGGGGTTGGGATGGCAGAGACCTGATGGGGCCCCGAGTCTGTCCCCCCTTCCTCTCCCCCACCCCACGTCCACATCAGCACTACCTCCAGCCCAGGGTTCCTTCGAGGCAGCCTTTCCAAGCCGCTGGGTCTCTCGGTGCCAGTTGGTTTACGCCCAGAATGACAGTGAACTGTCGTCGCCTTCAGGGCACAGCGAGCTGCAGTGAGCGCGGCCCCCAGCCCTCCACCCGGTGCCCGAGGGTGCCAGCGTGGGACAGGAATGGGGCGTGGCTTTCTCGATCCTGTTTGAAGTAACACATTAAATAGGTGAACTCTTCTTTTTTAAAAAATATATTTTATTGATTTTTCACAGAGAGGAAGGGAGAGGGATAGAGAGTCAGAAACATCGATGAGAGACATCGATCAGCCGCCTCCTGCACGCCCCCCACTGGGGATGTGCCCGCCACCAAGGTCCATGCCCTTGACCGGAATCGAACCTGGGACCCTTCAGTCCGCAGGCCGATGCTCTATCCACTGGGCCACACCGGTTCCGGCATGGACTCTTCTTTCTTTCCTCCAGTGGAGGACCATTTCCACACCCTCTGGGATGTGTGTGCCTCTTCGGAGACCCCCTGCCCCGCACTGAGCTGGGCAAACCCTCCCCCCGATTCCCAGGGAGCCCCCTAAAGAGACCCCCTCCATCAAGGACCCGCCAGCAGCCCTCCGGCGGTCAGAGGAGGGGCCCTCCCTCTGTGCCAGCCGCCTGCTTTCGGTCACCACCCTGAGGTTGGCCAGTCACCACCCACCCCGGAGGCCAGACCCGCCACTGGACAGCTAGGGGTGGCACCGCACCCCGTGGGCCGGGCGGTGACCCCGGTTGGCCCGGCTGCAGGGGGAGGCAGGGAGGGCGCTGCTCCCCGCTTGCCTGCAGTCTCTCTGAAATCTCATTTCCTGCCACGGTCGGCGAGGCAGGTGCTGCTGTTTTTAGGCGTCGGCAGCTGCTATTCTGGTCGTGGGAGCCGCTCGCTGTCTCCAAGGCCCGAACTGTTTTCTCCGGGGGAGGCTCCGGGGGCAGCCGGCCCACCTGCCCATCCCACCCGCGGGGTGGCGGCCCTCCGACACCAGCCCAGCCCAGGCGCCTGAGGACACCTCGCAGGTGGGGCTGGGGTGCGGGGAGCCTTCTCCTGGGCGGTTCCCAGGCCCTGGGTTGAGTGCTTTGCACCCGTGACCCTGGCCCCACCAGGAGGGCAGAACTGAGCCAGGCTGGGCCCGCACTCAGGGCCTCCTCCCAGCGGCCGGGGGAGGAGCTGGAGGTGGACTCAGGGCAAGAGAAGCGGCCGCGGAGCTGGGCTCGGGACAGCCGGACCCTCCAAGCCGGGACTGTGTCTCTCTCCCTCTTTTTTTTTTTTTTATATATTTTAATGATTTTTCACAGAGAGGAAGGGAGAGGGACAGAGAGCCAGAAACATCAATGAGAGAGAGACATCGATCAGCCGCCTTCTGCACGCTCCACACTGGGGATGTGCCTGCAACCAAGGTACATGCCCTTGACCAGAGTCGAAGCTGGGACCTTTCAGTCCCCAGGCCGACGTTCTATCCACTGAGCCAAACCGGTTTCGGCTTTTTTTTTTTTTTTTTTAAAGCAAATCCTTTATTTACTTCTTTGTTTATGTGTTAGTCCTCACCAGAGGGTATTTTTCTGTTGGTTTTTTTTTTTTACAGAGAGTGGAAGGGAGAGGGAGAGAGCGAGAGAAACATCGATGGGTTGGTTGTCTCCTGCACACACCAGGGCCGGGGAACCTGCAACCGAGGTACGTGCCCTTGACTGGAATCGAACCTGGGACCTTCCAGTCCGCAGGCCAACGCTCTATCCACTGAGCCAGACCCAGGAGCCCCGCCACACGCTGGAGAGCCGTGACCCTCGGCGAGCATCCTGATCTCCATTTAAACAAAAACCTTGGAAGTTTATTTACACGTGTTCCACAGCAGGTACACTGAGTGGCCAGATTAGGGTGATCTCTGAACGCATAATAATCTGGGCCACTCAGTGTATATACTAAACATATATTAGAGGCCCAGTGCATGAATTCGTGCATGGGTGGGGTCTGGCCAGCCTGGCCAGGGAGAGGGGACATGGGTGGTGGGCCCGCCTGCCTGCTGGTCGAACTCCTGGTCCAGGGGACAATTTGCCTATTAGCCTTTTATTCTATAGGATACACACTGAGTGGCCAGATTATTATGCTTTCCGAGATCATCATAATCTAGCCACTCAGTGTATACAATCACTTGATAACGATTCCTAGAGATTTGGGGGCTGAAGGGGATTAATTCTCAAGGGAATGGAGAAGCTTTCATCCTTAAACATCCGGGGCCCGCACACACGGAAGGCTGGTCCCCGCGTGGGGTTCATAGAAATACCGGGGCAGGGCACTGAGCTAGTGGGGTGAAAACAGTCAGTGCTGGTGTGCAGCCCGCGGCTGGCGGCTCAGCTGGTTGGAGTGTGGTCCCAGGCACCAAGAGATTTCGGGTTCAGTCCTGGGCCAGTGGCCAGGAGGCCATGTATCTGTGTCTCTCCCTCTCTCTTCTTCTCTCTCTCCCTCTCTCTTTCTCATTAGCATGTCCTTGGGTGGATTAAAATAATAATAATAAATCACTGTTCAAAGAAAACCAAACTTATGCAATATGTCCATTAGAGCTCCATTTGGGGGGGGAAATCATATTAAATGTGCTAACTTGAAGTCCCAACCATTTTGTAGGGACTTTTTGCATTTCATGGGAACGCTGGTTTCGGCTGGGGAGTTATGTAACTGTTCTTAGGCACACAGAGTGCAAGTCATTTTGTGTTCATCCTTACTTAATATAATAAGCAAAATAATTTCAGTCAACCCCGGGGGTTTCACGCCACTTTTTGGTTTCCTTTCTAAAAAGCATCCCTTTGGTGTTGGAGTCGGCTATCCAGACTTCTCTAGAAGGGGGGCTTCTGCCGGAAGGATGAGGGGACAGTCCTTCGGGGGTTCAGGACCAGCAAAGAGAGGGCTGGGGAGGAAGGTCTCCCGCACTTGACACCTGCTAGGAGGTGAGTTCCAGCAGACATCACGCAGGCCTGGAATCGCGTTCTAGCATTGTGTGTCAATAAGTAAAAAGGGAATGTCAGCCCTCGCTGGTGTGGCTCAGGGGATAGAGTGTCGGCCTGCAGACTGAAGGGTCCCAGGTTCAGTTCTGGTTAAGGGCACAGGGCTCCATCCCCAAGAGGGGGCGTGCAGGAGGCAGTTGATCAATGATTCTCTCTCATCATTGATGTTTCTTTCCTTCTCCTTTCCTCTCTGAAATAAATTTAAAAATATATATTTTTTTTAAAAGTGAATGTCATGTATGTGCTGTTGTCTAACGAACCAAGGACATTGTGCCTTGAACATGGACAGTCCCCTGGGGGCAGGTCATCACATAGGAGGGGAGCGGACACCTCACCCGCCTCCACCTCCTCTCTGGGCGCTGAAGCTTTGAGCTCTCGCTGGCCTCTTCCAGGTTGGCTGGGGTCACCTCCTCATGGGTGGGTGAGGTCTGGGTTATCATGGCTGGGAAGACAGGGCCGCGACTGGTTTGACTTCCCCAGAGCCCACGGTGCACAGGAGCAAACGAAAACCGCAGCGTGCGAGAGGTTTCGAGTTGGAAGCAGGGAGTTAGTCATGAACAAGCCCAGGATGTGGTGAGGTGTCCCCGCTCCCTGCAGGGGGACCCCACCCAGAAGTAGGTCATCCACAGTCCTCCTGGGGCTCCCAGCAGAGCCGGGAACTTGGGTGTCAGGTCCCACTGGAACAGAAACCCCAGAGATCTGGGCTGGCTGCCTTCGGAGACAGGAACCTGCTGGAATATTCTCGTCAGGGAGGGGATGTTTGGGAAGGGTGCTTAACAGGCGCAGATACGAAAGGAGCAAAGGGAATCCTGGGAACCCTCATCCCAAAGCCAGACACCTCAGGACCAGGTGGGGTAACCAGGGAGGGTGGGGGTGTTTCCAGGGAAGACAGAGCTTCTTACCACCACCTCCCTGTCCCTTGAGAGGGTTTGATGCCTGCCCCCGCCCCCCTCCCCACCAAGGGTATTTATTGGCTAGGACAGAGTACTACAGACAAGGGGCTTAACCAATAGGAATCTGTTTTCTCGCAGTCTTGGAGGCGAGAAGTCCAAGATCAAGGTGGCTTGTTTCTCCTGAGGCCTCTCTCCTCGGCTTGCAGGTGGCCGTCTTCTGGTTGTGCCCTCACACAGCCCTTTCTCTGGTCTCTCTTTCGTCTTCTCATTTTACCGGTCCTGCTGGGTTAGGGACCCCCTCCCTCCACATACATATGACCTCATATAACCTTAATTCCTTCTTTAAAGACCCTATATCTTTAACTGTCATCTTCTGACGGGATGTTAGGGATCAGGACTTGAACCTACAAGCTGTGGAGAAACACAATTCAGTGTGTAACACCGAGAAGATAGCAGTGAGGGCGGGCGGTGTGCAAATCCCAGACCCGGGCTGTTTTCTCTTGCCTCTCGGTATTGTAATATCCATGTTTGGCCACTAAAAAGATATATATACAGGTGAAGGGCATGCTGAGTGCCCACAGCTCCATTCACGTTCGCAGGAAGACAAGGCAGGGACTCCAGGAGTGGCCTGTCCCTCGCCGCCTTCTGCAGCCTCAGGCCAGGATGGGCTGACGCCGACTGTTGGCCCCGACTCCTGTCCTTGAACTGCGGGCTGCCGCACCGGCCGGAGCACTTGTTGTACCCCTCCCGGCGGAGGGGGAACAAAGAGGCTATTTTCATGTTGACCGTGGCGGCGAGGTAGGCCCCGGCGGCCCCGGGCTCTGGGCCCCGGTCCAGGATCCGCTCGGGACATCACAGGTCACCTCAGGTGCCCTCTGGATCATGTTTACGCAGACGGCCGGCAATATGTGCGGCTCCCGGGACTGGCTGCCACGCTCCCGCCCCCGGCCATCACATGCCTGGCCGGTGAGTCAGCTCTCCCCCCGGGCGCGGGGGTGCGGAGAGGCTCCGGCTTCAGCCTCTGTTGGCACCAGCACCTGCCTCCGTGCCTGCTCGGCGGGTCTGCGTCTGACACGGCGGTTCTCAACCTGGGGGTCGTGACCCCTTTGGGGGTCGAATGACTCTTTCACAGGGGTCGCCTAAGACTATTGGAAAACACCTATTTCCCGTGGTCTTAGGAACCAACACACCGCTCCTCGGTGTAGCAAAGTGTACAATGTAGTTTACTGTTGTCCTAGGAAGACTGTTGCCCATGCTACATCACGATTCAAGACCAAAATTTCATGTATTTGTCATTAGAAATAAATATCTCACAATATATGATTACATATTGTTTGTGTGATTCATCCCTATGCTTTAATGATGTTCCATTTGTAGTAATGAAAATACATCCTGCCTATCAGATATTTACATGACAGTTCATAACAGTAGCAAAATGACAGCGATGAAGTAGCCACGGAAATAACTTTATGGTTGGGGGTCAGCACAACATGAAGAATTGTATTAATTGTGGGCGCCACTGCACTCGGACCAGCCTGAAGAATTGTATTAAAGGGTCTTGGCATTAGGAAGGTTGAGAACCACTGGTCTAACAGAAGAGACGGAATAGACAAGACCTCCACCTCCGTTTAGGACGGAATAGGTAAATCAGAACAACTGGAAAGGTTGCGCCAGATATAAAAGTGATTGAAGGCATCAGAGAGCTAACATGAGGGTAAGGAATTACTGACCAAGCTCTGACGGGGACCAGAAACTCGGGGAGAGAGGCGGGTGTTCGGAGCCTGGATAAGCGTTTGCTGATCACACAGAGCAGAGATGAGAGGCTGGACACCGCCTGTGGCCACACAGCGACAGCGCAGACGTCAGAAGCTGAGGAAATGGAATTTTAACGTTTTTGGAAGGTGCTCCGGTTATCTAAGAAGAGCTTAGAGGACTCGGTTCTTTTAGAATTTGATAACTCAAAAAGGCATTGCAATATCCACGTTTAGCCACTAAAAATATAAGAAAGGTAAAGATGAAATAATATTTAAAAGGCAAGAAAAGAAAAGGAGAATCAGACTAATTGGAAAAAGAGAGCAAAAAAAATAATAATAATAACATGTAAGCCCAAGTAATTATATTAAATATAAATGGACTAAGTGTTCCAATTAAAAGATAAAAATGGTCTTTATCTGATACTTTATAAACTGCTTACAGAAAGCACACCTAAAATATAAAGACACAGAAAGGTTAGAAATTACAGTATGGAAAAAAGATACAACAATCATAAACCCAAAGGAAGTGAGGTAGCCATATTAATATTAGAAAAATATACAGTATATTTAAAAGCAAGAAGCATTATTAGAGGTGTTTCATGATAATAAAAAGTTTGACCAGAAAGATCTACAAATCTAAATTTGTGTGTGCATAATAAAACAGCCTCAACAATGTAGGAAGCCAAATGTTGACAACCAAAAGAAAAATTAGGCAAATCCTTAACGATCGTTAGGAGATAGTAACACATTTCTTCCAGAAACTTGGGGGAAAACCTACACAAAGTCGGGCAGGGATTGAAAGGGCACACACCACTTAACTACAGAAATTGACCCACAATGACCAATACCAAGACGTTTTCTAGTAAAACACTGAATTCTAAATACAAAAAGAAGAAAAATCCTCTGAACAATAAGACCGAGTAACTTCCAAGGAAAGGAAAATTCAGTTGCCAAAAACCATCTTGATAGCAACATTTTATGCCACAAGAAAATGGATAAGATATTTAAGATTCTCAGGAAGGAAATACAAGTATAAGAGCCAAGGACGTCGACCTCGCCAAACTGACTTTTGAATATGAATATCACAGACAACAACATGCAAAAATTCAGGGAATGTTGATTCTATAGCCCTGGCTTAGGAAACGAGTAGAGGATAAAGTTTACACAACCCAATGACGTGTGTGTGTGTGTGTGTGTG
Organism: Lasiurus borealis; assembly: GCA_004026805.1. Taxonomy (NCBI): domain Eukaryota; kingdom Metazoa; phylum Chordata; class Mammalia; order Chiroptera; family Vespertilionidae; genus Lasiurus; species Lasiurus borealis. The sequence goes on along the minus strand of PVJN01031709.1, from coordinate 6,587 downwards.
TGTGTGTACAATCATGCACCATTTTCCACTAAAAGAAGTCAGGGCTTCAGGGAGAAATGTCTGGGACAGGAATGGTACAAGAGGGAGCATCTTGTCACAGGGGATGGAAAGAAGCTATCAAAGACACAGGAGCCTATGCAGCAGTAAAAAACAGAATCTCCTATCCTTTGAGACGGCATGGAGGGATCTAGAAAGTATCACGCTAAGTGAAATAAGTCAGTCAGAGAAAGACAAGTATCACATGATCTCACTCATATGCGGAATCTAAGTAACAAAATAAACTGATGAACGAATGAATGGATCCAAAGACATGGAAGCGTGGAACAGAGTGCAAATCTCAGAGGGAAGGTGGGGAGGGTGGGAGGTAACCAATCAAAGACCTGGTATGCATGTATGCATGTAAGCATGTATGCATGGCCCATGGACACAGACAACAGGGGGGTGAAGGCCTGAGGAGTGGGGAGGGGGGAAGGGGGTCAATGGGGGGAGGGGGAAAGGGAGACATATGTAATTCTTTCAATAATAATTATTTTTTTAAAAACAAAATCTTTTAAAAATTACCAAAAATAAAGAGAAAAAGACGGGCCAAGCAGAACTTCACTGGCCGAAGGGGACAGTTGGAGTAGCAAAAACAACTACTGAAAAGGATGAAACACACCAACCAGAGTCTGTTCTTGAGCATATGTAACATATACAGGGTGGGCAAAAAGTAGGCTTACAGTTGGAAGAACACAAAACTCAGAGTTTATTCTTGTATTATTTATTCTTGTGTCATATATTCTCCCGTATGAACAATTGTAACCCTACTTTTGCCCACCCCTGCATATATTTTTTGTTGTTGTTCCTTTTCTTTTTTTTCATCTCCTCATAAGAAACAAGTGAGCTCGCTGGCTTGGCTCAGTGGGTGAGCATTGATCTATGAACCAAGCGGTCACGGTCTCCCCACCCAGGCCGTCCTCAGCCTTTGGTAGGGAGGATGCAATGGACTGTGTCCGTGTGCTGGACCTACTTGTCCAACGACAACTCAAGGTTGATGAGCCCTCACTATCCAATGACAACTCAAGGTTCATGGCCCTCCCTGTCCAATGACAACTCCAGATTCATGAGTTCTAACTGTCCAATGACAGCCCAAGGTTCATGGCCCTCACTGTCCAATGACAACTCCAGGTTGATGGCCCTCACTGTCCAATGACAGCTCAAGGTTCATGAGTCCTCACTGGCCATCCTGCCTGGCTGGGCCTCCCTACTGAAACCTGGACCAGGGAAGCCTGCGCCTCCAAACGTACTGGCTAGGCTGACGGGTCCACCACCGCGTGGCCCTCATTCCCAGGTGAGCGAGCTGTGGGTCTTGTTTCCTCGTCAGCAGGGAGCTGGGGGAACGGAAGGAAGGGGGTGAGGCTAGAAAAGACGGAACTGGGCTTGGGAGAAACCCCACAGACACACAGGTGGTGGGTCTAAAATCCAGTCAGCGTGGCACCTTTCCCTTTCCATTTTGTTTTAATTGGAAAATTCCATTTTGAATGAATGGTCTGAGCCTGGCTGAGCTGCCTGGTCTGGCCACCATCAGCGTCCGCTTCTTCCTCTAGATAACGGGTCTACACGCCTGCTGTGGGTCAGGGCGAGAGCAGCAACACGGGTAAGGAAAGCACTTTGTCACTCAGAAGTGCCCACAGCATCATCCCTGTCCTCAGAGGCCCTGCTGAGACCCCTGAAGAAAGGGTCCCCTGAGCAAATCAAGGGGGCGGGCACCTGCCAGAGGGGAGGTTTGGCCTGAAAACTACTCTCTCACGTGTCAAAAGAAACATTCCACAATCTCATCGCAAATTACTCTTGTTCTTGATTTCATTTTCAGAGAGGAAGGGAGAGGGAGAGAGAGAGAGAAACATCAGTGATGAGAGAGACTCATTGACCGGCTGCCTCTTGCACGGCCCCACTGAGGATGCAGCCGCAACCCAGGCACATGCCCTTGGCCGGAATGGAACCAGCGACCCCTCAGTGCGCAGGCTGGCGCTCTATCCACTGAGCAACACCGGCCAGGGCACACATTGTTCTCCATCAGTCATTCTCCAGGTCGCCCGGAAGCCCTGCCCCCAGGCCTGCACTGCTGGCAGGTCCCAGAGCCAAGTGGGAGCTGTGGGCCTCCCGGGCCTCAGGGGGCGCCCTGCCCAGCCCCCCACGCGTGCTGGGACCGGCGTCCTTCACGAGCCTGGGCGCTGGGAGCGGTCTCAGTGGCTGCTGGGCTGAGTGTGTCCTGGGGCCGGTCACTCAGCAGCCGCCTCGCCAGCCTGGGCTCCGGTTGGGGGGCCGGGGTCGGGGTGGGGGGACGGACACTCCCCCCTCGGGGTCAGGTGAGGTTGCACGGTTCACACTCAGGGTGAACAGCGCCTGGGGCCCAGAAGTCTCCGGGGGGCTGGCTCGTTCTGCAGCCAAAGAGCGGAAGCTCGAGGGAAAGGCGGGCTCAGCTGATGGAGCTTCCTGCCAGGGCGGGCTCCACACCGACCAGGCCTCTCTCTCCTGGCGCGGCCAGGCCTGGGGAAGGGCTGCCAGACACCCCTGGCTCCGGCCTGGCTCCAGGGGTGGGTCATCCAGCCACTCACTGGAGCGCCCCGTCTGTGGCCCCCCACGGAGGGGCCTCCAGGAGGCCGGCAAGGCCCTGCACACACGTGCTGTTCGCCGTGTACACAGTTACATGCTAACCGAGGCCCCACACACACATGCAGTTCTCTGTGTACACAGTTACATGCTAACCAAGCCCACACCAGCCCCCCAACTGCCTGCAGGTGGCAGCCCAGGCCCAGCCACCCAGCACTGGGCACGCTCGGGGTCCTGCTTGCTCAGGATTCAGGATGCATTCCTGCGTGCAGTGGGCCACGGGGCGGGGGGGTGGAAGAGGGGGAGGGAAGGGGCGGGAGAGGCTCGGTAATTTGGGGTGTGGTCCACACACAGAGGTGTGGGTTCCAGGCCCCATCAGAACACACCGCTAGGCTGGGTCGGGGACGGGAGGCAACCTATCCATGCCTCTCTCACATAAATGTCTCTCTCCTCCCCCCTCCCTCCCACCATCTCTAAAAATCAATGAGAAAAACACCCGGGTGAGGATTAACAGGAAAATGAAAGCTGCTCCCCTCCCCAGACACCCCCCGGCTCCTGCGGGCGGGCACCTGCCTTTGAACGGGGGCTGCGGTGTCTCCTCTGCTCCCTGCCCTTCCCCTCCCCCCACACACAGCGGCCTCTGGCTCCTCTGGGTGAGGGTGGAACAGGGGACGCCCCCTGGCTCAGGGCTGCGGGCTGGGCAGCCACAGGTCCGCTGGGGGCGCTCATCTCTCCGCGTGGAGGTGTTGCCTCCTCAGCTGTCCCAGAGCTGACGGACGGATGGCCGGGCGGTGGACATGGGTCAGGGGCAGAGCATGCTGGGTAAGCTGGACGTGGGATGGCCACCCCACTCTGAGGACATTTACTCCGTGGGAGGCAGGACAGCACAGCCTTCACGCCCCGGGAAAGGGGGTTCTCATTCCTGCTTAGTGGCCCGGCCTCTCCCCGGGAATGTGGGACCGACCTCTGTCACTTCCTGCCTGGGCTGTGCCCTCCACTGCGGGAGCCACTAGCCACGCGGCTCCTGAGCCGAGAGATGTGCCTGAAGTGTGACATACTTGGGGTCCCCACCCTCTCAGGCATCTCAATCGTTTTATGTGTTGCTTTAAATCAAACGTATCATTGAAATTAATTCTACCTATTTCTTTTCTTTTTTTTAATTTTTTTACAGAGAGGAAGGGAGAGGGATAGAGAGTCAGAAACATCAATGAGAGAGAAACATCAATCAGCTGCCTCCTGCACATCCCTCATTGGGGATGTGCCCACAACTAAGGTACATGCCCTTGACCGGAATCGAACCTGGGACCTTTCAGTCCGCAGGCCGACACTCTATCCGCTGAGCCAAACTGGTCTTGGCATCTGCCTATTTCTTTATAACTTCTTCAGCGACGTCTGGTGCTTCTGTTGGACAGTGCAGCCTTAGAGACTCAGCTAAAGCCACGCGTGAACGGTTGCATTTTGATACCTATTGCAAACTCCCTCCCACCGACCGACCCCCAAAGTGGGTCCCAGAGCCGTGAGGTGTGGTCTGGAGGAGGGTCTGGCTGCACCCTCATCGGCAGATGAGGAAGCAGGCCCAGCACGGGGTCCCGAGCGCCCCTGCCGAGCGGGGAAGCTGCTTCACGTGTCTCCGTGAAGCCATGCAGAAGCGGGTGCCAAGTCTCCGGAAAGCGCTCCTCAACTTGGGTCCAGAAGGAAGGAGTTTGGCATCTCCAGCCGGTGCCAGCCGGAGGGAGGGGGCCAGGCCCGCACGGCTCCCCGTGGGCAGGCTGGGCGGGGGCCATCCCGCCTGTGGCCATGGAGGCTGGGTGTGAAGGCGGCCGCTGGCAGGGCGGCCGGGCCTGGCCCTCGCTCTGTTTGGATTGGCCCGCAACCATCCACGGATCTCTGCATCCCCGGCCAGCGTTTCAGCGTTAGGAATCGGCCAGCAAAATACTGTTCCAGCTTCTGAGACATCATCCCCTCTGGCCGCACGGGGCTGGTTCTCCTGCCTGGCCACAGCCCCCGCCCTGCCCCCCGGGGCCCTGACGCCGGTTCCCACGGCCCCACCTTGCCCACCTCCCTCACAGGGGCCCGGGCAGCAGAGGCTGAAACCCGCTGACCCTCCAGGTCGAGGAGCGGGAAGGGGTCGGCCTGCACTTGTCTCCATCAAAGGCGCAGGAATGGGAGCGGGGCAGGGGGCTTCGTGCTTCAGGGAGAAACCCCACGCTCTGCACCACCTCCCTCCCCCACCCTCACCCCCCTGGCACCTGAGTTTGCCACCCAATCGGACTTGTTTCTTTCCCATCCTGTGACGAAAGGGAAAGGTGATCATTTCACCCTTTTCCACGGGGAAACGGAGGCACTGAGAGGCCTCCATCCGCTCACACAGGGAGCTGGCCCTGCAGGCCGGGGTGTGCTGGGGCCGGGGTGTCCAGAGGGCGGGGTGTCCTGGGGCCCAGGCTCTCTCCTCTCTCTAACATTCCAGGGCCAAGCCCCCGGGGTTTGGGGTCCGTGGGCCAGGACTGCAGGTCCTCCGCCCCAGGACAGACATGCATCTCAGGGGGCAGAGTTTGAGGGGGTCGTGGGGAGGTCTTGAGGCTTCTCCCCGGGGCTCAGGAAGGAGAGGCACAGCCTGAGCGGCACTGAGGCCAGGGACCCGCCAGGAGGGCCGTCACACCGGGATGCTCAGCGCCCTCCCTGGGCTGGAGGGGTAGCCAGGCCTGCCCAGGTCCAAGGTCACTTCTGCTGCTGCACTGCCAGCTGTGGGTCCATCCTGTCCCTGAGGGCATCCTCCCCCATCCCCTGGGGCCGGAGCCCCAGACTTGTCTCCCAGGATGTGGGGACCAGACCGGGCCTGCCTGTTGGGGTTGGTGCCCAGCCTGGAACCGAGCAGCCCCTGAGGTTGGCCCCCCCAAGCTCCCCCCCTGAAGGCTTGGCAGCTCTTCGCTGTCCGGGGGACCTGTGGGTGCTCTGGCAGCAGAATGGGCCTGCAGGACAGGGCAGCCCGCCTGGGGGGGGGGGGGGGGGGGGGGGGGGGGGGGGGGGGGGGGGGGGGGGGGGGGGGGGAGGGGAGGGAAGGGGAGGGGAGGGAAGGGGAATGTGGGACTTCAGTATGAATAAGGCTTCTTGTTGCTGAGCGCGGGCCACGGGAGCAGGGGTGCGGGCGGGCGAGGCAGCGAGCAGCCCGTGCACAGCAGGTGGGCGCCCCCCCCCAGCCGCCGGCAGACGCCCATCCACATCGGTCCCCGCCACTGACGGGCCCACAGGGGAGCAGATGCTGGTCCGGGTGCCAGTCCCTCTGCGCAGACCGCGCCATCGGGGGGCGGGGACCCGGTGCGCCCCCCCACAGGACCACCTCGCTGGGGAGCAGCGGGGAGGAGGGAGCAGCGGGAGGAGGAGGAGGGAGCCTCCGGGGCGGACACGCCCGCCGCCTGCGCGCGACAACGGCGACCCCTGGTGGCCACCGCGGGGAGTGACGCCCGCAGGCGCAGCCGCCGCTTCTCTCCCGGTTCCCTCCTTCCCTCCCCGCCCGCCCCTCCCGGCTCGCGGCTCCCGGCTCGCGGCTCCCGGCTCCCGGCTCCCGGCTCCCGGCTCCCGGCTCCCGGCTCGCGGCTCCCGGCTCGCGGCTCCGGGCGGCGCTGCGGGCGCGGGCCCGGGGGGAAGGCGAGCCTCGGGGACGCGCTCCCGCTGCACCTGCGCCCCCGCCGCCGCCGCCGCCGCTCCGAGCCGCCGGGCTCCCCGTTCCCGGGCTCCCCGCTCCCGGGCTCCCCGCTCCCGGGCTCCCCGCTCCCGGGCTCCCCGCTCCCGGGCTCCCCGCTCCCGGGCTCCCGCGGCCGCGCTGGGGCGGGGGGTGCGGGCGGGGGTCACCGGCGCCCCGGGAGGACGCACAACAGCCCCCCCCCCCGGGCGGGAGGGGAAGCCAGGCCCGTGCAGGTCAAAGGTCGGGGCCGCCCCCACACCGGCTCCCATTTGGACCTGATGGTGGGGGTGAGGGTGATTGACAGCTGCAGGAG
>PVJN01031708.1:0-24666 GCA_004026805.1 Lasiurus borealis | reverse complement strand
TTTTTTTTTTTTTTTTTTTTTTACCACTCTTCATACTCTACTTAGAGCAAAATACATAGGACTGGTCTTCCAAACTGGAAGATAAACTGTTTTACATCAAGTAATGTAAATGATTTACCTTTTCCCCTTCCATATGCCCTTGCATTATAATGGCCACTGCTTTCAAGGTAAGTCTTTCATGTATCCTTATTAATTTCAATTCCTTTGGACTGTAATTTTTCCTAACAGTTCCTATGTGCTATTTTGAAGAACCTGGCCTTGGGAGATACAACATATAATGATATGGTAGTAATACTTTTAAATGCTTTTCTCTTTGCAGAAAACACAAGTGACAAAGTTAGTATCTACATTACTGGAGAGGAAATATGGTGATTTATATATGAGTAAACAGCATGAATGCCCGATTTTTGCAAAATTAAATTAAATTTTGCAAAACAGCTATAATTTAGAATAACCACATTTAGTCTTTTCAGTGAGTTTGGTTTGCATTGCTATGTGGTGGTGAATTGTTTTATAGTAATAAATATTAGTGTTTGACTCTTGTTTTAAAATACATGTGGGGTTTGCTGTGTAATGGCTAAAAAAAAAGTAATATTTTGGGGAATGGAATATATATCAGATTAGCCTGCTAGAAGACAAAGTAAAGGTACGAGAGAAAGCAGAAAACATATATCACTAGTATTGGCATATGTAATACTGAGTTGATTTCCAAATTCATATAACAAAACAAGTGTTTTCTAGGTAAAGTCTCTAAAAACATTTTTGATTTTTCAAATGATGCTGAAAGGTTTAAACCTCTATATGTGCAGTTATGTATCCTTGAATGATAGAAAGTCTATACACCTTTTAAATTAGTTAAGAGAGATTATCATCAATTTATTAAATGTCACAGGTAGTTAGTATAGACATTGGAAATCACTGTAGTATAACTTAAAAAGCCTTGCTATTGTTTGTTAGTATTGACAGTAAACAGCCTGTGATTACTAGCTTTAAAATAGATTAAAATCATATTAGATTAGTATTTGAAATAATTTCCGGTTAAGTTCTGGACTATTCTGAGTTGTGCTGAAATTTCTTTATCATTACTCTAAGAGAATAGAATTGGAAATATGGAATATCTTAGCCACACTCGAGAATTAACTATTGAATTATTAGAACAACTATATTCTAGTGTGGCTTTGGTCTCGCTAATTGAATAGTTTCACATTATATACACAAGAAATATTTAAAGTTAAATTCTTATGCATAAAGACTTCGATTAGTTACTAGATTCTAATGAAACAGCTTGACTTTAAAGAGGGGAAAATGGGACTTGGAAAAAGAAATTTAAGCATTTAGGTTAAATAAGTATTTAAGATTCAGATGAAGTAACTTTCTATGTATTACTGTACATTGTACCAGGCATTTCTAAATGCATTATGTGATTTAATTCTCATTTAAACTGAATGGTGAGAAATTACTCAAGTTTCTCAAATCTGGCAGCTTGAAAGTGATAGAGCTAGGATTGGAGCCTACTTCTTTTGAAGTCAAATTTTGGTGTATTTTCTTTTATATCACCTGTTTGTGAACTGGGCTTATTTCTGTTACTTTGAATTCATATTTGTTTTTAATGATTATAGACTTGAAGATAAATTGAGTGAATTGAGGCTATATGAGTACAGTTGGGTTTGATATTACTTTTTAATAATGAGCATTTGAGGTAGCTATTCTAAGAACACACCAGTATTTGTACTGTTTCAGAGGACCTTCAAATAAATATGTTAAATATATGCTCTTACAACGAGACTGAGAAAGAAATTGCAGCCCATTTCACTGTTGAGGAAAAAGAGGCTTTTTGTAGATTGCAGCTTGCCCAGGGGAGAGGGAAAGTGGGCAACACAGGCAGGGTAAAAAGTCAAGTCATCTGACTGCCACATTGGCACTGTGGTATATGATGGGCTGTTGCACTTGGACAGATTTTCTAAACTGCATGAAAATACTTGGCATCTTCAAGTTGGCATCTTTATGTTGAAAGCAATCAACCCTCCATTTGCTGTTCCTTACCATACTATAGAACATCCTTCCCAACTTCATGTTGACATACAACTGTTTCCCAAAACTTTATAATGTTTAATTATATACTAAAATTCTACTCTGTTGAGGGGAGATTATTTTGAAAACTATTTCCCTACTACTTAAAACAGCAAGGCAGAGGAGGGAATGCTTTGCACGGGAGTAGAGAAGAATAAATATTGATAAACTATTGAGATAAACTTACTCCTAGATCCCACCCCATTCAGTGAAGCTCAACTCTGTTGAACTTATAAAACTGACTTTGATATTTGGGAATAGAGGCACATTCACAGTCTTAGTATTAAAACTGGTAGGAAGTTATTCTCATTATGGTTATAATGAATTATTAGTTACTCTGACTAAAACTCTATTGTGGAATGATTGATTAAACAGTGTGTAGAAAAGCTAGAGTTTATACTTTATCTTCTCTATCCTTAATGGAATATGAATTTACAGTTGACCCTTGAACAACATGGGTGTAAGATCCACTTACATGCAGAATTTTTTCAGTAAATATACAGTCGACTCTCCTTATCCTTATTTTTGGGAACCATGGATGCAGAAGGATGACTGCATGTATTATTCCATGCATTTTATATAAGGACCTTGAGCACCTGTGGGTTTGGGTACCCAAAGGGGTCCTGGAACCAGTCCCTGAAGGATACCAGGGAACAACACAATTTTGAGGGACTCAAAAGTTATATTTGAATTTTCAACTGCAGGGGAGGTGAGTGGGATGGGGTGGGATTGGGGGATGGTCAGCACACCTAACCCTCACATTGTTCAAGGGTTATATTTTTTAAATGATTCTGTTACTAAATAGGCTATGTGAGTGAATTATGTTTTGAGGTTTTCCCTCTTTAGATGTTATTAATCTAGGTCTTTTAATATATAATATCAGACATGCCTTTCTGGGTAAGTTAGGTCATTGGTAAGACAGAACTATGGAGTTTCTGAAATTCAGTTCTAAACTCCCTGGCATTTGCTTGTGATTGAGAGTAGTAGTAGTGGTGGACAGGGGAGAGTATGAAGATTGAATAATAGCCCATTATTTTTGACTTCTGCTTTCTGTACGTTTCATCCTAATTGCCACATTAAAAAAGTTAAGAAAATTTTCAAAATAGTGCGTAATTCCTAATTCAGGATAATTTATGTGTGCTTACAGTTGCTATTACTATATAGTCCTTATATTATGTAAAAGTATTATGTAAAAGTGTTTTTCTCCTAACCTCTCTTATTTAAAAAATGATTCTAAAACAATTTGATTTCACATCTTACATCTAATAATTGGTTTATTCTGTGCCTTTTGTTAGGTACATAATAGGAATTTGGATTCATACTGAAATGAAATTTATAAAAACCTAGAAAATTTTTTAAAATAATGGGTCTTTCTCTCTTGATATTAATAATTTGAGACTTGAATTAGCAATGATATATAAAGTACTTTTCAGTGTTTTGGGAAACAAACAAAAACTCAGATAAGACTGTTGTCCCAATAATAACAGTGTAACAAAGTTTTGACTAACATTTGTTCATTTCTATTTGTCTGTGCTTACATGGTTATTTTGAAGCATGATGCTTGTGTAACATCTTTATGTAAATTCATTGTTTTGAATTTCATTGTTTCATTTTTTCCTTTTCTTCTTTTTCTGGCCTCATCTTTGTCGATTTCACATCATCCTGGGAACATCAATGTCTTCTCTACTCTATCACATTTGTGTGTGTGTGTGTATTATTTCTCTTTCAGTAACCCCGGCACCGTGTAAGTACCTAATCAGTGGTTCCTTTTGTCATTTTCATCATTGTCTCTGTAACTTTCCATCTTGCTTTCAACTTAACACCACCAAATTTTGATAATATCTTCTCGTTGCAAGAATTTTCAAATACATTAAGGAGCCCAGGAACATGTTTTTCATGCTAGAGAACTTCCTATGAATCAGGGGTATGTTTACAGCACTCACACTTCAGTTAACCCTTAGGGAGATCGATAAGCATTATACACTATAAGTATTGTTGTGTGAGTTGTAGTTTCAGCCTCTGCCATTTAGTGTTTTTTTAAAGATTTCAATAAATTTGCTGATTTTTATTTTATTTATTTATTTTTTTAAATATATTTTATTGATTTTTTTTTTTTTTTTACAGAGAGGAAGGGAGAGGGATAGAAAGTCAGAAACATCGATGAGAGAGAGACATCGATCAGCCGCCTCCTGCACACCCCCTACTGGGGATGTGCCCGCAACCAAGCACATGCCCTTGACCAGAATCGAACCCGGGACCCCTTAGTCTGCAGGCCGACGCTCTATCCACTGAGCCAAACCGGTTTCGGCAAATTTGCTGATTTTTAATGTCTGTATTTTGAAATAGTTTGCTCTTGCTAGTTAAGTTTATATTCTATTCCAAATACCAGAAAAAAATAAAGTCATTGAGATTAATCTCTTTTTTAATCATAGTAATCAGAGTCTAGAGTTTCAAAGCTCAAAAAAATAAATGAATTCATATCACTTTAACACAAGACGTTTGCTGTGGTGAATGTCACAGAGTAATACAAGTGAATCGCAGCTAAAAAAAGTATTTCCAAGTTGTGTCATTTTACAATTCTTGGTGTCTTAATTTTACAGTTGTTTTATATTTTTATGGAACAAATCTTTTATAGATTATACAATAATTTTGTACCTGAAATTGGTGCCATTTAAGCATAAACTGCAATCACTATAGAGAAATTTAAAGCTATAAGTTTAATACTAAAATAAAGTTATTCAGGTAATTGCATAAGATTATGTATTATCTGCTTAAGAATTTATATTTGCCAAAGACTGTGGTTATAAAGTTATTTATGCCTATTATTTTTTAATTTTTTAAAATTTTGTCTGTTTTAAAAAAATGATGAAGTTTTGTTCAATATTAGTAAAAAGAGATTTTAGAGATTTCACTTCTGGCATATTAAAAATTTACCATAAATTTTAGTAGATATTACTAATTTTGTATATAAATACTTTTGATGCTGTTCCTTGTATATGCAGATGACCCATAGTTTTAGAGCATGCATAACAAATAATCACTTTGGTAATAATAAAAGAAAACAGTATGAGATCATTACTATTAGGCACTGTGGAAAACACTTTGCATACATTATTTATTCCTCAAAACAACCCATTAGATAGATGTAGTCCCCATTTCTCAGATGAGAAAAATCTAGACTTAGGGAAATTAAATGACTTGCATTAAACACACAATGAGTGGAGGATGTAGTACCTGTGCTTTTATTTTCCTCATTCTAAAGCCAGTGTTAACGTTAATTCTATCATGTTCTTCAGTGGACAAAAACACTTCTCATGTACTAAAACAGTTTTTATAAGGTCCCTTAGGGTAAAGTGGTAAAGTATACTTGGTAAATTCCCCAATATTTATGCTATATTAAGAGAAAAATGAATGTTCTTAGCAAACTCTGTAGTTTACAGATCCCTTTCACGTGTACGATTCATGTAATTCTCAGAACAGTGTGACTTTGTATGTGTTATTCTTGTCTTATAAATGAAAACAGTGAGTCCTAGTGAGATTGACTTGTTCAAAATCCCACCTCTGAAAAATCATAGAGCCAAGATTTATATGTGGGTCCTTTGATGAATATTTTGTTAATCATATACCATAGATCATCTTCACTATGCTGATTCTGCACATAGTCTTATTAGGGATGAGGGATATCTATCTATCTGTATACCTGAATGAGAAAATAACACTTCTGTCCTTTTCCACAATTGTGTTTGGAATTGCTGGTTTAGCCTGTACTATTTTCCTGGGTCTACTGAAGACATGATCATTTAATTTTGTGAAAGCTAATACATTTTAGCAGCTTATCAGTGTTTAGCATTGGGTGTGAATGCAGTGCATATCTGTGTTTTGGTAGGCATTAGATGAACAATATAAGTACATAATTTTAAATTGTTTTATTTTTACTTCTGTGGATATTTAGATTTCTCTTTGTTTCCTTCTTTTCTTAATCTTCTCTTTTTCTTTTCATGTTGGAACTCTCTCTTCTGCTGCCTTCTTCTGTCTCTAAAAAGGAAAACCCCACCTAAACGGTAACCTTCCTGTTGAATAGTTATTTATACTATTATTTTATATTAGCATATATGTACCTTTTTTTCTACTTAAAAAACAATTTCAGCTACTTTATTTTAGAAGGGTGTTCTTTAAAAAATTGAAGCTTGTATGCTTGCAAAAGCAATATATATAAAAGTAACACTAAGGGTTAATATATGCATTATAAATAATTTGGCAGAGAATATTTATCCTTAATATAATTTTAAATGTTTCATTCATTTTTTCTTCCTAATCCTAGCCCACCGAGAAAACACATTGTGGAGCGTAACACAGAGTTTTATCACATACCTACTCACAGTGATGCCAGCAAGAAGAGACTGATTGAGGATACTGAAGACTGGCACCCGAGGACGGGCACAACTCAGTCTCGCTCCTTCCGAATCCTGGCCCAGATCACTGGGACTGAAAATCGTAAGTGAATACCTAGGGACTCTAACAGAGAAGTAGCATTTAGACAGATATACAGTTATTAGGAAACAGTAGGTTTCTTGAGGCAGTTTGCTTTTAAATTATGCCATATGTAATATGGCTATTGTAAATAAGAAATCAGCCCAGAAAGTTTCATTGAAAAGTGTAGAAGCAGCAGTAATAATAGTACTGATTGTAGTCTATGACAAGGTGACAAGATGATATAGAATTTTTTTTAATATATTTAATTGATATTTTTACAGAGAGGAAGGGTGAGGGATAGATTTAGGAACATCGATGAGAGAGAAACATCAATCAGCTGCCTTCTGCACACTCCATACTGGGGATGTGCCCGCCAACAAGGTATATGCTCTTGACCAGAATCAAATTTGGGACCTTTCAGTCCACAGGCTGGCGCTCTATCCACTGAGCCAAACCGGTTTTGGCTGAAAAAAAATTTTTTTTAGTGGCTCTTTGCAATTTGACCATTTTGTATTGATTGGTGCATGTAATTGCTTAAATCAGCAATTTTCAACCCTTTTCATCTGATGACACTCATAAACTAGTAAAATTCAGTGGCACACTAAAAAGTCTGTTTTTTGCTGATCTGTCAAAAATAATAGGTATAATTTTGATTCCTTAAATGGCTATTTAATGTGTTGGCTGTTGTCATATTTTTATTTGACAATCTAAGGGAAAAAGAGGTCATTGCTCTTGACTAAATAATCAGGTATATTATGTTGTAAAAATTCTTGTGACTCACCAGTGAAGATCACTGGCTAAAGTGATTTTAAAATTTAAAAAACAAACTAATATTGGATATTGCTTATTATATTTCAGTGAAAGAAGCTGAAACTGATAATACAAAGAAGGCAAAGTAAGTTGTCCACTTTTTTTTTTTTTTAAATTGAATGAATGGTTTTCTTTCATGAATGGTCTCAGTTTGTCATTTGCATTTGCAAGTGTAATGGTATGGCATTTTGTTTTTGCAACCAGAAGCTAAGCATTTAACTATGGTGCCTTTTGTGAAACTTAAATGTACAACTTAACAGATTCCATAATTAGTAGATATTGTCTGGATTTTATGTTTAAAGTTTCTTTTCTTTAGTATTGAAATAAGTAGGCAGAAGGGTGTTTTTGGAGTGCTTTTTTTTAACACTGTAGTCTATGAATGAATTCATGTGATCTTGCAGTGACTTTATTTTGGGCATAAAAATGGAAGTTTTCAAGAGGGCTCTAATAGTTAATGTTTATATTTTAAAAATGCCCTCTACCCTTAAAATCTTTTACTCTTAAATAACACAGCTTTGTGAAATTATACTTTAGAAGGCATGTTTTCTGCATGATGAACGAAGTGTAGAAACTTTTTCTTGCTCTTTCTTATGATTCTTCTATCACTTTTCTTTTTTTCTCTTTTCTTCTTTTCTATTTCCACAGGGAAAAGATACCCCTTCACGTGTTTAGCCCCAAATACACAAAATTACGTGACTGGCACCATGAAGTTTCAGCACGTGCTCTTAACGTACAGTGATTTATGAGTTTTGCCCCCTCAAGCAGCCAGCACATACCTTTTCATTCACTTTTTTTTTTCTCCAACTTCAGAACAAAATCTGTATTAAATTTGCTGTAAGAAAACAATAGGACCTTTTCTATACTTTTCTAACCATTTCCTGCTGTTGTGAAAATAAGGAGGATGAACATGTATTGTGCTAGTCGGTAGCTCACAGATGTTAAACCAACAGAGTATATGAAATGACTAGAGCTGTTTAGTGGATTTACAGTTATCGGAGTAGTAACCTTGGAAAAAGAATTATTTTCGTAAGTTGAACTGGGTTAGTCATTTGAAGCAGAGTTGGGTGAGCAAATAAATAATGTCCTTGTTTAATTTGGAAAATAGTTCCTTATGGTACTACCTTTCCTAAGATTACTTTAAAGTTCATTATTACATGATGTTCAGAGTGGGTTGTGAATTAAAATTAGAAGACTTTATTAGAATAGGTTTCATTATAGATTTGGGTGTCTTTAAAGCAGGTAATTATAATATAGGATGGCTACATGAAAAGGAGGAAGCCAAGATTTGGCTCCCACTAAAAAGGAAAGGAGAGATTTCTGCTCCTATTTGCAATGGAGAAAAATACACTTTGGTTTGGTTAATTTAAAAAAATCATATTTTCTACCAAAGGAAATATTTCTAAGCTGGTGGATATAATTAGAATATAGACAACTTCTAGGCATTAATTAGTAAGTGATAGAAAAGATAGCTTTGCTTTGTTTCTAAAGTAGAGAAGTAAACATAAAATGAATTGAAATATGAATGATTCTCAGATATCTGAGAAACATTTTACTTAGTGATATAAACTATTGTGTGTTGCTGCTATATCTAGTAAGCTCTGTTTTTGAATACATTCAAGCTAACTATCTGACCAGAAATGCTTTCTGTCTTGTAATATAATGTATAATATTATTAGGTCTAAATGCAATACTAAATGCATTTTGAAGTTTGGAAAAGTATTGTAATAAAGTTGCTTTTAACTTAGCTTTGTACCTTGTTTTCTATTTCCTTGAAGCTGATAACAATGCCAGCCAAGAATTGTTACAATGTTACTTGGGTAAATAAAGAATTATCATGACATTTCATTTGGGAAACCTTTTTAATTCTGTGAGGTTACTAAAAGGTGAGTGTGAAATATGATAAGGGCCCCTATTTAACTCTCCCTCCTCCAATTCTTACATTATTTAGCATATCTTAAATATCATAGACTGTGGCACAACCTAGAATTACTCTTTGTGTTGAAATGATTATTGAAGGATCTTGCCTGAATTCAAGGTTCTATTTTAATTTTTCCATGTTACTTTAATGCTAGGACAACTACCTGATAATTTTGAGAAACTAACATTAATTTCAGTTAGCGATTGATTACTATCTAAAATTTGCTTTGTTTAAAAAATAATTGTAGGATTTATCTATGCTCATTTCTGCTCTACTTGATAAGATATTAAAATGTATTTCTTTTACAGCTTTAGTTTTTTTGCATATACTGTGGTGATTTTATCATCCTAACATCAATCCCATTATGACTGTGTGTCTGGCCTTTATAAGAAATTAGGTATAGGTTTTCCTATACCTAATAATGCCTTATTGATCTCAAAAGATGACATTTGAAAAAAAGATAGAATCAAATTCTCATGAAAATTAATTGTGGAGGTAGAGTGAACATAGTATTTTCCAGTAAAAACCAAACTTAGAGAATAACTACAGAATTGAGAGGAAGAACTGTATTAGGAAAGTTTTTAGGTAAGTAAAAGAATGTTTTCCTAATCAAGAGAAGAGAATTGAATATAAGTGTAGGTTTTCCTATACCTAATAATGCCTCATTGATCTCAAAAGGTGACCTTTGAAAAATGATAGAATCAGATTTTATTCAATTAATTGTGTGGAGAGAGTGAACATATTATTTTCCAGTAAGAACCAAACTTTTAGAATAACTATAGAATTGAGAGGAAGAACTATAAAGAGAGTTTTTAGGTAAATAAAAAAATGTTTCCCTAATTAAGAAAATTGTGTATAAAACTTTGTAACTTGAAATAGGTGCAGATGAAAATAAGAATTTAATACCTTACTAAGTTTATACTTAATTTTCAGCTAGAATTAATGTCGCACTAAAAGTATAAATTTAGATAAATGGAATGGTCTGTATTTGAGTGTTAGGGTAAATGTTTAGCTAAGATCACAAAGGACATTCCACTTGACCCTGTCAGAGGTTGAATTCCGAAGCTCAGTTAATCTTCTGGGACATCTTATAGTCTTAGCTGAGAAACTATCCAACAATTAAAAAAGCTTCGTGCAAAAATATTATTGTAAGTCTAGTGGCCTAATTTATAGTTTGTTTTTGTTTGTCTCTCTTGTACAGACTTTCTTGATTATAGACTTGTTGTTTGATGTAAAATTGGGAAGTTACTCTTAAAATTTTCAACTTTTTTTTCCTTAAAAACTTTTAGCAGTCAGAAGATGGAATGTCTCCCACACAGGGGTTTTGTGACCTGAAAAAATACATTATTGCCAAGACCGGTTTGGCTCAGTGGAGAGAGCCTCAGCCTGCGGACTGAAAGGTCCCAGGTTCGATTCCGGTCGGGGGCATGTACCTTGCTTGCGGGCACATCTCCAGTAGGGGCGTGCAGGAGGCAGCTGATAGATGTCTCTCTGTCATCGATGTTTCTGACTTTCTGTCCCTCTCCCTTCCTCTCTGTAAAAAATCAATAAAATATAAAAAAAAATACATTATTGGTAGAAAGAGAAACATATTCATTTTATGCAGTACATATTATGACTTTTAAGAAGATTCAGATTAAATATCTAAGCTTATTTAAGAAAATATTGTTATTAAAATAGTAGCAGTTCCCTTTTTAAATTCAGATTTTTTTCAGAAATACAGAATGAATTTATTTCCTCCAGACAAATAAGTTTGCAATTGTCTGTCTCTGATGTGTATTTAAAATTCTATAAGTCGTAAACATTCATTGTCTGCATTCATTTTTCCACATGAGTAATTATTAAATATTTAAATACCAAGCACTGATATGTGCCTGGGATTCAGTAGTAGAGAGGAAGGAAGTACTTAGATTGGATGGGCCTCTGAGGGGATCACCTTAGTGCCATCACCTGAGAGAGGAAAAGTTGGTCGGTCATGTGATATTTTGGGGATCAATGTACAAAACAGAAAGGACAGTGTGCCCAAAATGCAGCATATGAGAGGAAGCATGATATAAAAACATATTTATGCACATAAGCAAAGAATGTGTATTCTCATTACTAACCATGGCATTTTATTTATTTATTAGAGGCCCAGTGCATAAAATTCATGTACCAGTAGAATCCCTAGCAGCTACTGGCTGCTGACTGGGGCCTCCCTTCCCTGGCTGCCAGCTGGGGCCTTCCTTCATTCTGCGCCACCCCCCTGTGGTCAGTGCACGTAAGATGAATGATCAAACTCCTGAGGGGACACTTTGCATATTAGGCATATATACATATATTAAATTGGAAGTTGTTTTATTATCATATCCAGCCACATTTAAGTAAATTTAGAATATAAAAAACAAGCAGATTAACCAGTTTGCTAAATAAACTACATATACTCACCTGAGTAGTGTTAGCCCTGAGCATAGTAATCATTTTAATGCTTTTCCCATTGAGGTCCATTGAAGATCTAGAAAAAACAGGTATTTAATACAGTGTATGTTGGTAACATGTAGGGAACAGGTAAAGCCATTCAAAACCAAAACATTCATGTATAGAAATTTGACATATAATGCTATATTCATAATTAAATTGTGAATTTGACAAGTAGTACTCTCTTTTTTTTAATCCTCACCTGAGATATTTTTCCATTGATTTTTAGAGAGGAAAAGACAGAGAGAAATATCGATGTGAGAGAAACCAGGGCCTGGGCTAGGGAGGAGCCAAAACTGAGGTATATGCCTTTGACTGGACTCAAACCTGGGACCCTTGGGTGTGCACTCTATCCACCAAGCCAAACCGGTTAGGGCATACAATTAATACTCTTTATAAACTTTCCTACAGTTGTTTGGACTCCTTTGTTTATGCCATTAAAGAATATTCCTTAAACCAAATAAATACGGTACTTCCTTGTTCATTCTTTTCAAAATAGTCACATTTTATTTATATTTTTCTGGTTAGAATATTGAAAAAAAAACCCCACAAAAAACAACAACATAAAAAACAGGGAGTGGTAAATTCAGGGCTTTAGACTCAGATTTGTAGCTGACTGACTCCTTTCTGCCCCAGAGTTTCCACTTTAAAATATGAGGTTAGAACCAGTGGTGGACACTGTGATGCAGATACTGCTTTCGTTGAGGACTTGATACCACTCCTGGATGAGTAGGATGGCATGATAGCCTTCAAGGGTCAGCACCTTCACATAGCACCTCCTGCAATTTTGGAGCCTTTATGGAGCTGTCCAACAGCAGTGATCTGATTGGAGAGAGAATTAAAAGCCTGGTCTTTTTCAGCCCAGGTAGGGACACATTAGAAGGGTCATTCTAGACCCAGCACTTTCTTTCCTTTCTTTTCCTTTCCCTGTTGATCCTATGGGCACTTAATAAGCACCCTCTGACTCTGTCCTGATGTTTGCTGTCTGGAGAACCTGATCTGCAATAGAATCATAACCTTTTAGATATCCTTTAGGACCTGGGTTGCACGGGTTCTCTTCAGTGTGGTTCTTGTCTTCATCTTCTCATTCACTCTGACTTGGTCACCTGTCCCTTTCCCTTAAATCTTCAACTCAGATCACAAACACCATTTAGGGAAATAATTAAGTGAAAGAGATGATACCAGGTAAGTCAGCCTGAAAGTTGTATGGAAATCAAAAGGAAAACATATTTGTTGATTGCATCGGAAGTATCCTGGAGTAATGAATATGTAAAGGTATTTAGAAATGAAGTAGAGTCAGGGCTATATGAATGAGTCAGTGAAATGGGTAGCTTTAAAATAGAACATTAGGATTTACTCTGAATAAATGTAAAGAACACTTGTAACTGGAAGGCAGCACTTAATAAAATATTATGATGTTGTAATTTTCCATATGCAGTATTTTAGAATCAAATATATTAGTCATGTAACTGTCACTTAAAACATTTTATTTGAACATCTCTGCTGTTTTTTTTTAACACCCTTTAAAGTTTACCTCTTGTTCTCTGGAAGAGGTGCTGGTGCTGAGTAGCCTTTGAGAACATGTAGATAGCATAGATACGATGAGGCCAGAAGAGTGCTCTTGAGAGACTAGGGATGCTGAGTGT
This sequence comes from Lasiurus borealis, assembly GCA_004026805.1. NCBI lineage: Eukaryota > Metazoa > Chordata > Mammalia > Chiroptera > Vespertilionidae > Lasiurus > Lasiurus borealis. The sequence goes on along the minus strand of PVJN01031708.1, from coordinate 11,292 downwards.
AATGCTCTGAGTCATTCAACAGATGGGAGCATCATGCTGCTCAAAATGCCAGGGGTGTGCCACTGAGAACGAGTGCTCCTTCTTCCAAAGGTTTCCTTGTTCCTTCCTAAAATGCCGACCATGTACAACAGTAGAAATCTTTTTACTTCTGAAGATACATACTATATTATTTTCATCCTTTTTTGGCACCTCCTTTTCTAATTTGTATTATGGATATTTGTGTAATAGTATAAACTGGGAGGAAAAGGCATTCTAATAGGCATGGTATTTCTTCCTGGATGCAACTATAGTTATGTAAGTAAAGCTCTGTACATTGAATATATAATTCCATGTATATAAGTGGAAATTTATTAGAAATGTATATATAAATACTAGAGGCCTGGTGCATGAAATTAAAATCATGCACCCCATGGGGGCAGGGGGTATCCCTCAGCCTGGCCTGTGCCCTCTCGCAGTCCAGGAGCCCTCAGTCGGACATCCTTAGCACTGCCACCAAGGCGGGAGAGGCTCCCACCATTGTCGCTGCACTTGCCAGCCATGAGCCTGACTTTTGGCTGAGCGGCACTCCCCCTGTGGGAGCACAGTGACCACCAAGGGGCAGCTCCTGCATTGAGCGTCTGCCCCATGGTGGTCAGTGTGCATCATAGCAACCAGTCGTTCCTCCATTCATCTATTTGCATATTAGCCTTTTATTACATAGGACCATATACAAATATATACAAACTCAATTTGAAAGTGGGTGTTAGGATTGTAAGATTCATTTCTGGTAAACTACTTCTTAAATTAGAAATGTACTGTAAAAGCTCAGGTTGCCATAACAAGACACCACAGACTTGGTGACTTAAAAATAAATAAATTCATTTTCTCACAGTTCTAAAAGGTAGAAGTCCAAGATTAGGGTGTTAGCAGAGGTGCTCTGTGAGGCCTGTCTGGCTTGCAGATGGCCACCTTCTCTCGCCGTGTCCTCACATGGCCTTTCCTCTGTGCGCACAGGAGAGCTCTGGTGTCTGCCTTTTTTCACAAGGACAGCAGCCTTACTGGATTGGAGGCCTCCTGCTGTGACCTCAGTTACCTTTAGTTACCTCCTTTGAGGTCCTTTCTCAATGTACTGTCACATTGGGGTTGGCTTTCAGCATATGAATTGGGAGGTTGGATATTGCACACAATTCAGTTCATAATACCAGCAACCTTTCCATACTAATACTCAGTTTGATGAATTAGCATGTAAAACAAGTTTTTCTTAAGTAGAATCACTGACTTGGACCTAGTTAAAAGCATTGTTCCTCTGCTCTGGTGCCGCTTTTCCTACCTTGGATGGTATATTTGTCTCCCTAACTAGAGTATATAAGCCCTTTGAACACAAAGTTTTTAGTATCCCACCATATTGGGCACTAGCTAGCATTAAAAAATTAAATTACATATTTCTCCAATTCCTTAATTGTTGAATTTTAAGGAAATTGTTTATAGCACAGTATACATAACTTTTAAATGAATATAAATTCAGTACGAAGGTCAAATTTTCATTAAAATGCCAACACATTAATATCTACACTGAAAGTAAAGTGGAACAAAACCTACATTGTTTAAAAGGAGAATTGCTGTGCTTTGTGCAATCTAATTGGCAAAAGTTGACACATTTCCCCTAATGATACTTGTCTGTTAATTAGTCCTGGAAGATTTTTAAAAAAATTAAATGAAGTTTTGTTTTTGGATTCATCTTTATTTATGTTTTTGTCTGTTTCAACATGAATAGCTCAGTGACTCCTGAGAGGAGACAATATAGGACTAATTTTAGAAACAAGTATATGAGAAGCATAGTACTCTGATTGGATAAACCAATACTATAAATAATTTTATCATTTCAAGGAAATGTTTGAAGTTGAGTCTATTTTACAATAGTAACCTACTAATGATAGAAAGCTAATTAATAATATATGGCTTACCAGCATAGAGAATTATAGGAAGCCATAGCAAATTTCATTAAAATATAATTCTTCTAAAAGAATTAGGCCCTGTTCAGTCTCTAGTCAGGGGGTGTGAAGGAGACAACTGATCGACATTTCTCTCTCATATTGATGTTTCTCTTTCTCCCTCTCTCTTTAAAAAAAAATTAATAAAAAAATAAAACATTCTCAGGTGAGGGTTAAAAAAATATATACTAAAAATACATTGTGCCCTAGCCAATTTGGATCGTTGAGTACAGAGTCAGCCTGGGGACTGAAGGGTCCCATGTTCATTTCCAGTCAAGGGAACATGCCAGGGTTGCAGACTCTATTCCGAAAAGGGGGTGTGCAGGAGGCAACCAATCAATGATTCTCTCTCACCATTGATGCTTTTATCTCTCCCTCTTCCTTCCTCTCTGAAAACAATAAAATTATATTTAAAATAAAATACATCATTGTCAAGCATCATACAACTTATTTTAAATTAAATGGTCATTTTTTTATCTCACCCTTTTAAGAGTTTTTGCTACATTGGAAAATATTTAATAAGCAGATTAACTTTTTTCATGCTTAGTTCTATATAAATAAATATATAATATATTTTTATTTAGCAAAATGTATATTATCACAATGGAAACACTTTTTATCAGTGTTTTAAATCTTGTTTAAGAAATGATAGGTTCTACATATATTGTGAAAGAAAAAAAGAAATGATAGGTTTTGATTTTTATATGATTAAGAATCAATACTAGTATATGATATGGATTTGCAGTTTTCAAAGATTTAAAATACTTACCAAGGGCAAAGTGACGGCCTATCCTTTCAGTAGGAAAATGATTCTAATCCAGTCATCTGTTACATTACACAAAACTGGAACAGTTATGGGCAAAAAAATATCCCCTTACAGACTGTCCCATAGCACTAAATAATGCCTGCATGATTTCTAGCTGAAGGCTGTCAGAACAGATCTTAAGTGACTTCTTGAACAGAAACTACAAAATATTTCTAAACATACTGATTTTACAGAAAGTTTTTAAACATTTGTGCCTTATTCACAGATACCATACAACCCACATAAAATAGGTTAATGAAGACACAGTTTGCTGACTTGTGCCATGTCTTTGTTATTGCTGTGTTTCACAAATGTACTGGGCTCTTGTTGCATACCCTTATCAAGACTCATGCCATTTGATTGAATTGCCTAAAACTAGTACTATCTTTTATAAGCTATACAAGGAAATTACAAATCATTCCTTAGACTCATATTCTTACATATTTTCATGAGGTAAGAATTTAACAATTGAATTTGTCCCCAAACAGAATACCAATCCTTCCACAGAATAGTCTAATTTTATGTTATTTATTTTTTTGTTAATCCTCACCTGAGGATATTTTTCCATTGATTTTTAGACAGAGTAGAAGGGAGGGAGAGAGACAGAGAGAAAGAAACATTAATGTAAGAGAGACACATGATTGCCTCCTCCATGTGCTCTGTCCAGAGTTGGATCAAGCCTGCATCCGAGATATGTGCCTTTGGCTGTAATTGAACTCAGGACCCTTTAGTCCATGGGCCAATGTTCTATCTACTGAGCTAACGGTCCAGGGTGCATAGTCTAATTTTTAAAAATAAAAATAAAACAATATCAGCCAAATAGAATCTCTTAGCTGATATTATAGAGCACAGTCCTGCAAAGTATATTCACCAACCTGGAAAAAAAAACCACAAGACAAAAATAAAAATAGGTATATAACAAATAATAATTTTGTCTATTGTAAAATATAGGATATTTATAATTTACTTCCATTTTTATTTTCTGGTGGATTGCACTATGCAAATGCTGGTTTTGTGACTATCATGTAGAAGTCGCCATCTATTGAACAGAAATAATTACTACACTTCTTATGAGAATAGTACTTTAAAGTTACTGAAGCAAGAAACATAGTTCAAATTTACCATATACAGTATATTTTCACACAGCAGTTGTTTAATTATCTGCTTAATTATGGAAATATTCTTGTACATTCCTCAAATTAAACTGGGAATACTATCACATAAAGACTTTTCACAAAAATCTGTGTTTGTAATATGCAAAAATTGACTTTTATATTTTATAGTCCAGAATATGCACCAAGTTTCTTAGAAGTTTTATCATATCAAAAACACTTTTATAATGCTGTTTGGATAAATTCTGTCCACAGATAAATAACACAACAAAATTATTTTATTGAATTAAACTAGGAAATACAAAAACTCTCCTTCTTGACTAGAACTCAATATTGAAGACACCTCCTGCCGTTTACTTTTCTAAATTCAAAAGAAAATCACAACTTAAAATGAATTAGGATCATTAATATTAGGCAATTTCTACCATGATGGCTTAATTTTCTACTTTTTTGCCACTATTCAATTTTACTATCTGAACCATATTGAAAATTTCAGAAACCCACATTTTTCTACCTTTATGTTATATAAAAATGTGTTATAATAATGTTAAGATTATTATAAAAGAAAATTAAAATTATATTACATAATATAGTATAAAACCTATGACAGGTATGTATATTTTGGCATCTTTATTTTTCTTAGCCAAATTAAAGATCTACTTTCAAATTATTCTTAAAAGCATTCTCAACTGTCCATGTCTCATCTTTTTATTTCTCTATTTTTATATATATTAACTATATGCCGGGGGCCTCTTCTATGTCTAACTTTATTGATGGGAGTTCATTTCCCAGATGCACCTAATTAATTACTCCTCAAATGTCTGTATTTATTTATTTAACCAGAAGACTGTGTTAAAGCTAGGATGACACTTAGGCAATTTTTGAGTTAGTGGCACACATTTATTTTGTCTTAGCATACTTTATTTTTTTTTCATATATTTTTATTGATTTCAGAGAGGAAGGGAGGAGAGACGGGGGTGGGGAGAAAGAGAGAGAGAGAGAGAGAGAAACATCAATGATGAGAGAGAATCATTGATCAGCTGCCTCCTGCACACTCCTGACTAGGGATTGAGCCCGAAACCTGTGCATGTGCCTTTGACCAGAATCAAACACAGGACCCTTCAGTCCATAGGCTGCCACTCTATCCACTGAGCAAAAACAGATAAGGCCTTTAATTTTTTATCCCAACATCCTAAGTAGTTCATAAGAAAAAAATGTTTGAAAATATTTCTGAAAGATTTTAATGTCTTTAAGTAGTTGTATATCACAACTTAGATAATGGATGAATTTGAGGTCTTAATACAAAGAAGCAACACTTTTAGACTCAAACTGAGCATTTGCCTAGAGCACTGGAGTCAAACATCTCATTAAAATCAACAAATCTCTTAGCAGGAATATTGAAGCAATACCACATGAATGTTAGAAAATGTACATCCACACATACAAAAAACAACAACAACACACAAATATTTAAATGTGGAAAGTAAAACAACCAGATAACTTTAATTCAGGAGATAAAAAGTAATACACTAAAGTGGTGATGTCCAGGATTATTATGAAATTAATAAATGTTCATTGTGAAAGCTATAACTAAGCAAATAAAAATCACCCGAGACTGAAAAGACTTTGCTTTATTTACATTCTGGAGGGAATTGAAGCCCCAGATAAAAAGCATTTTGAAATGAACTTTCCGTAGTCAGTTTTTCTCAACGATTTAGAGAACTTAAAAGTGAGATTTGCTAAGTAACAGAATGGGCATTAAAAAAAAAAATCCTGGAGAATGGGAAAGAGAATAGAAGACTGGGAACAGGTAAATATTGTACTGGTTTTCAAAGAAAGAAAAAGGTTAACTTTTAAACTATAATTTGAACTTGAGGTCACCCAGAAAAATGTTTAGAAGGCATTTTTAGAAGCACGGCTAGGGAGCATTAAGAACAGGAGGCAGAATGGCCAAGACCTAGAATTAAGTCCTCATGAAATAAATCACTTCCAACTTTATTAATACATTTTGGATAGATGGGGGGAGTGCTAATTTTAACAAGTTACCAAAGGAAGACTCTTAAGTTTAATTGAATTTAAAAATGAAATGAGGCTAATGACTGCCAGGTGTAGATTCATATCAGATTGAGGAAATGTAATCAAAGGATATTGTTGAGGAGCCCAGCCGCTTACTGCCTACATGTGTGGGTATCCTGAAGCAGGAAGGAATAGCATACATGTTCCATAACCAGTATATTGGAAGTCTAGGACAGTGGACCAGATCTGGTTTTTAAAAACAAAGAAAGAAAAAGAAAAGTTTGATATGGTTATATGCAGTTTATATCAAATCATTCTAATTTCTGTGAGACATAAGAAGGGGAAGGGAGATAAAGTTAGCAGATACATTTCTTTTTAAAATTGTGGATTTAGAAGAAAATAAACCCAATACAGTATTAGTTGTATAATATGGCTCCTAAAATTATAAAGCAAACCATAGTGCTATTCCACACTAGCACTAGGAAAATCTCATCTGGCACATATTATGTTTAATCCTTGGCATTAATCTCTGACAATTACATAAATAATCCCAATAAAATAAACTGAAAAAAAAAACATGGAATAATTAAGCTGTCTCTGGTCAGAGAAGTTATATGAGTAATTGATTTTAGCTGTTTATATGGCTAGTTCTTGAACCTAAGTTCATAACCATGTGTTCTTCTTCCCCAAACATTCTCCTTTTGTCTTAGGCCTCATAGATTTGCAGTGGTCTCTGTTCATGTTGATTACATATTAACATATTATACATAATAGATTAATCCAATAATTGTCTTGTAGGTTGTGTTAAGGGATTCAGATTCTTGTTCCAATTAAATAGGAAGCCAAATAGAGGATTTTAATCATGGGAATAACATCTAGTGTATGTTTTTAAAAGATCACTCTGAATAAAATACTATGGAAAATTGATTGTAAGGGAGAAATAATGAAAGCAGGAGAGTAGTTCTATGCATTCCCTTAGTTCAGGCAAGAAAGGATAGTGGGTTAGGCTGTGGAGGTACAAATGGAGATGTAGGGAATTGGACGGGTTTGTATTTTGCAGGAGTGTGGAAATATCAGGGGTTGTGGGGTAGATAAGGAAATATTGCTGAGTCAGCGAATTTGGTAAGAATTAATCCAGTCAGTAAAATTGGTAAGAGTCAATTCATTATAGTAAAAAAGCTAATAGAATCAAGAGGTAGAGGAACGAGTGAGTTAAAAAAAAAAAAGGTTCTCAGAGTACAGATCTTACACATTTTATACTTGTTGATAAGAAAGTAAAGATTATGAATTCTGGAGTTCATGGCTGAGGTATTGCAGAATTAAGATAACTTAGGAATTATGATTGAGGTGAAGAAGTCAAAGCATTTAGCAGTTGGGCTACTCAGTGATTCAATTTGATAACATTGAAGTCATCAAAATAGATGATTGGAATTGAGTAAAGAGAAAGTCAGTGAGCCAGAGGCTGAAGCAAATAGTTGAGGGTAGAGGCAAGAAAATGCATATGTAGCTAGTGAGTTGGATAGTCAGATGACAGAAGCCTCAACGGACTTGGTATTTTAGAGTGTCAAAGATGACTCGTAATGAGGAGGAGCTTGTATCATCTCCAGGTTTATAAACATGTGTGATATGGGAGAAAAGGAATCTCTGAAGGAATTGAAAGGAAGGTATAGAATGATAGAGGGTTTTTGAGGGCTGAGAGGAATGAGATATTGACCAGATTAGGAGATGCACAAAACAGTGAAGAAATTAGAGTCTAGGAATGATGGGTGACTCAGGGGTTTGCATCTCTGGTTGTGGCGGGTAAGCAGGATGGGAACTATGATGGGCTTGAGCCTCATGGTCTGTTTGAAGAAAGTGGCCTCTGGACTGTCATCTCCATGAGGGTAGGGAATTAAAGTGGGCATAGAGTATGTTAGAATGCCTGGTATGGAGTGGAAGTTCAACTAAATTGTTGGATGAATCAGTGAATGCAGGATGTGACTGAAAGGCAGAACTCAGGATACATGACCCAAAATATTCAAGAGTATGGATGTGGCCCTTGACTTTTGTTCTTTAACACTGACAGGCTACTCTTGCTGTTGTGTGAAGTGCTATGGTGGCTTTATTAAGACATTTGAACTCATAGTGACATTCAGACAGATTCATTTATATTTTTGAATAGGTAACAGATTGACTCAACATTGTTTATTGAATAATGCATCCTTTTATTCTGAATCTGAAAAATCTACCTTTATCATACATAAATTCTTTTGATAACATTAGGCTTACGTTAATACTATATAATGGCAGATTTTTGTCCAGAGAAGAAGCTATTCCTAATTGCTAGAAATTACTTACAGGAATGACCCAGGGAAGAAATTGATGATACAAAGTGAGAGGGGCTAGGGTTAGTGGGAAGTACTCTGCAAGTTACTGAGGGTGTCCGGCCATTATCAGGGCATCGTTCCTGATTTTTAAGTTGATATTATAAAATCTTTACATTATATTGGTATTTTAAATAGGCATATTATAATATATGCTTATTTTTTTTATCTTATCTTTAGAACCCATATTACATTTTTCCTGAAGGGATCAAGAACAATATAGATGATTTAAGAGTTCACATAATATTAAGACCAGGCATTTAATAATGGTGAACTAATTAGGAAAGCAGGGTCTGAGAAGCATGTCAGAGTTAAGGGAGCATTTGCTAGTGAAGAAAATGGGATATATCAACCAAGAGCAAACTCTTACTCCAACACAAAAACTAAGTTCCACTTCCTTCAGAAATCTCTCTTATTTCCCTCTTTTCCTTGCTTCAGTAAAGTTGAAAACTCCAAGAAAAAGACTTTCTTTGAGTCAGTTCTTTTTCTTTGCTCTCACAAAAGGTAAACCTCATTTTGGGTGGTATTTTCATGTTTACTTCATGATCTTTAATCTCTGCCAGTCAGCATTCTCTGCTCGCGTCTGTATGGAGCAAGGATGCCCCTACTTGCTGATTTTTAAATTTTCTTCAAGATGCCCTGCATAATAAATGTAGGATTAGCAGGTTCAAATAAATTTTAGATTGCTAAGGAAAGCTGTTAAATCAGTCAATTAGCTTGTGATTAAGAGTGCCAGAAATTTCCAGCTGCGGTTTCGTTTAGTTTATTTTCTAGAAGGGAAATAAATTACAGTTGCAGGTGAACGCAGTCACTGTATTTATTGCCAGGAAGTCTGTGGAAGATACTCACTTTTCCAGATGATTAGAGGTTTTGCTGGCTGAAATAAATAGCTTTTCTATGCCAATGACTCTCAAAAGTTTAGAATACAGCTATGACCTTGTTATATTCTACTCTCCGGTTAGCAGGATCACTGTATGAATGTTTGCTTTGTGGAAGAGTGAAGACACTGAGGACAGTTGTATTGTTTTTCTGCTTTATCTACTAAAAAAGAGATTTTTTAAGGTTTCTGAATTTCTCCTCTAATGGAAAACTTGCCATGTGGGGGTGTAATAAGTCACACTGTTTGATTTTTTTATAATGTTTATATGGAGAGTTAAGGAGACATTGAAATTTTTCATTGATGTTTTCATGCTCAAAGGAAAATTCCTGCATCCTTTTTCAGGTATTTTAAAGATCATTTTGTGAAGAAGTTATGCTTATATAGTTTACATATCATTTCATTAAAATGTGGATGAGCCAGATTAACGTTTTGTAATTTTATTACTGATGGAGAGCTTAAACACCCTGCAATCAGAGGTAGCCAGTGAAATAGCACTAAACAGGCAAGTGTATAGGATTAAGTTACAGAAGACAGGAGAAGAGGAGGGGTCTACTGGGTCAGACACAGACATGAAGTACATGAGGAATGCACACAAAATGACAACACTATGATTGCACTTAATATGAGGCAACCAAATGGTCACATTTATAGAAACAGAAAGTAGAATGGTGGTTCCCAAGGGCTTGTGGGGAAGGAAGAAATGGGAGTTGTTTAATGGGTACAGAGTTTCCAATTTGCAAGATGAAAAAGTTATGTTGATTTTTTTTGTATAACAATATGAATACTGCTAAACTGTACACTTAATAATGATGGTTAAGAGAAAAAATTTTTGTTGTATATATATTTTTTACCACACACACAAAAAAATGCCATTGAATTTAGCCACAAAGAAGCTATTAGTGACCTCAGCAAGAATATGGTTTTTTAGAGGTTGGGGAATGAGGTTGAAGAGTGACAGGCAGGTGAGGAAATGGAGACTACATGAGTAAACTACTGTTTAACAGTAGTTTGGATGTTAAGCAGAAAAGGGAAGTAGAAGGCAATGGCAGTTTTGCTCTTTTTGTTTTTAAGAAAAACGAGAGCATTTTTGAATAGAGATGCAAAGAATGCAGTGGAGAAGGAGAGAGGGGAAATGTAAGAGAAATGGAGATGGACTAATCGAGGCCTCTGAGAAAAAGGAGGAGATGGAGTACACAGCATCAGGGTGTTGCTATCTGACTGTGGTTGGGACTGTGGAGCTGAAATTCCTCTCACTGGCCCTGCAGAGTGGACAGGACAGTAAGGTAGTGAGATATAGGCAATTGCATGCTGCTTTTAACCTGGACAGATTGCTCACCTGATTCTCCAATGAAAAGCAGAGAAAGACACAGTGCAGAGAAAGATAATGCCAAAGTAGCTCTTTGTTAATTTTTCCTGAGAAATACAGGCCAAAAGGCTGCAAACCCAAATCTCTAGACATATCTGGGAAGGAGAAAGCCTTCATACCTCTTTGGTGAGAAATGAAAACTCACTTATATAACAGACAAAGCAAAAAGTCTGCTGTAAAGGTGCTATTAACCAAGCTTCCTCCAATCCTAAAAAAGAATAAATGTTAGGGAATGAGAGTCTATATTGATGTCTGTTCCATATTAAATGAGATAGTTTAAGATTTTCTTAAGCCTAATATTGTTAAAGATTGGCTAAGCAAAGGAATAGGTGGTAAGTGTGTCACCCGTGGAAAACCTCCCAAGTGCATTTGTTTAGAAATTGGAAATCTGGCTTTTGAAGGAATTTAATGAATTATATGAACTTTATTCTCAAGTAGCTCTCACTTTTTCAGTAAACATAGTTCCTGAAAGAGTTAGCAGACTCAACTTCAATTCCTTTTTCTTACTTGTTCTCATCTATACTAATAAAAGGGTAATATGCAAATTGGTCAGGACACCGTCACAGAAATGACTGAACAGCAGGGTGCTTGGGGCAACCAGGCCAGCAGGGGGGTTAGTGAGGGACGACCGAATGACTGAACAGCAGGCTTTGTGGGGTGACCTGGCTGGTATGGGGAGTAGTGAGGGGCAACCAGGCCATCAGAGGTAGGCAGTGAGGAGCAACCAAGCTGGCGGCGGTGGGGGGGAGGGCAGTTGGTGGCAACCAGGCTGGAAGGAGG
>PVJN01031707.1:0-24666 GCA_004026805.1 Lasiurus borealis | reverse complement strand
CCTGCGGACACAGGCACGTGCTGCAGTCACCCCCCTGGGCCTGGCTGGGGCAAGGCTGGCCGAGCCGCCGCCCACCCCACGTACCGTTGCGGTAGACGGCCCGAAGCTTCTCGGACATCCAGAGCATGGCCTTCACCCCCAGCTTGGTCCCGTAGTTCCGGTCGAAGGGGGTTGGAGCCCCGCCCTGCAGACGCAGTGGATAAGACCCCCCTGAGGCAAGCCTAGTCCCCAATCCTGGCCCCGCTGTGACCTCAGGTGAGCGCTCCTGGCAGTTTCTGACACACGACACCCTGGTCCCTCTCCCACCTCAAATCTGGCCAAAAGCCACGTCGAGAGGCCAAGGCAGTGGGCAAACTAGTCACCACGTGGGATGACTCTGTGGGACCATGCATTCGGTGGCAGGCAGGTCCCCCTGAGCCAGGAACCCCCAGGAGAGAGCAGTCTCCTCGGGGTGCACACAGCCCTCGCATACGGCTGGGAAACCCCACAGCTCCAGCTCCTTGCAGGGCCACTAGGAGGCTGAGGCAGTGCGGGGACATGGCGGTGGAGGTGACCACAGGGGTCTGGGCCTGGCCCTTCCCAGCTATAGTGGGGAGGCCTCAGCAGACAGGGGCAGGGTCTCCCCGCCGGAGTGATGGGATGATGAGCACTTTGCCCGGGGGAGTGAGGATGAGGCAGCCAATGGCCTGCACCCAGGCGCCCCACTAACAGGTGCACAGAGGAGGCCCTCACCCTGCTGTGTCCCGACCCCTCGCCCAGGACCAGAGGGCGGCAGGGGGCCAGGGACCGCGCCCCCCACGCCGTACCTGCTGCAGGTGGCCCAGGACATTGGTCCTGCAGTCGAAAACGCCCTTCCCCTCGGAGGAGTAGAGGTTGTACAGAAACTCCGTGGTGTAGTGATCGTGGCATTTCTCGTTCCTGAGAAGAGGAGGAGGGGGCTGGCTCAGGCCTCGCCCGCTGCTGAGCCCGCTGGGCCAGGCCACGGGCCTCGGGGAGCGCTGACCCACCCACCCCTCTCCTCCAAGGCCACCTCCACCTGGTTGACCCCACAGCCAGGGTCGGGAAGCACCTGCTGAGGCTTGAGCAGACCCTCCCCCTGCCGGTGCCCCCCCGCTCCCCCCCGCAGCCTCACCGCAGCACCAGGCCCCGCTGGATCTCCGTCTTCATCTTCTCCGTCATATGCTCCACATTGGCCTGCAGGGGTGAGGGACACGGTGAGCTGGGGCGGGGGCCGCAGCCAGCACTGCCCCCACTGCAGCTGGAAGGCAGGCTGTCTGGGCAGGAATATTCCAGACTGACCGAAAGCCAGAGCCAACGTGACCCAGGGGAAGGGGGGAGGAGGGATAGGGGAGCATGGGGGCCTGCCGGTGGCAGAGGGTGCGCAGAGGTGTCGGTTTGGGCCATGAGGCCCCGAGAGCCACAACATGGACACAAAGCGGGAGACCGCAGGAGGAAAGGGGTGCAGGGTCCCAGGCCAGCCCCCCTCCCGGGCAGTGAGCCCCCAGCCCCTGCACCAGGAGGGGACCTGCTGGGCCCCGCGGAGGGAGGCGGCCGAGGCTCGGCTCACCTTCAGGTCCTGGATGTTGAAAGGGTCCTCGAAGATGTAGGCGGCGTCCGCCCCCACGGCGATGCCGGTCACGGTGGCCAGGTAGCCGCAGTAGCCGCCCATCGTCTCCACGATGAACACGCGGCGCTTGGTGCCCGAGGCCGACTGCTTGATTCGGTCACAGCTCTGAGGGGGGCACCAGGGGGGGTCAGGGTCCTCCCCAGGGGGCAACCGGGACCCGCTAGGTGGCGGAGACCAGATCTCTCCCCAAAGCTGACTGAGGGTCACACGAGGCCAGGACTGCTGTCCCACACCCCACGCGCCCAGGGCACCCACTGCAGCCCTCACCACCAGCTTTCCACAGGCCTCCACCGGGGCGATCACATCCCGGGGACGAGACAGGAGTGCCACTGGCATCTACCAGGTGCAGGCCAGGGGCCTCGCTAAGAGGTGCTCCCTGCCGAGACCGGTGTGGCTCAGTGGATAGAGCGTCGGCCTGTGGACTGAAGGGTCCCAGGTTCGATTCCGGTCAAGGGCATGTACCTTGGTTGCAGGAACATCCCCAGCGGGGGGAGTGCAGGAGGCGGCTGATCAATGTCTCTCTCTCATTGATGTCTCTAACTTTCTATCCCTCTCTGTGGAAAATCAATAAAATATATATTAAAAAAAATACACACACACACACACACACACACACACACACACACACATATATATTTTTTTTTTAAAAAAAGGTCCTCCCTGACCTGAAAGTGGGGTCACTGCTGCCAGTGTAGGTCACTGTGAACAAGGGATTGGGGGACACGGGCCCGAGGATGCCAATGGCAACGTGACATAATAACCCCAACTCCGAGCAGTTCGGAGTGTGAAGGAGAACAATGACGTTACACAGAGGGTTGAGCGAACGGAAGTAAAGCACACGGGCTCCGGGGGTCGGGACCTGAGGGCTCCTACCTCCATGGCGGCGTTGACGGCGGTGTCGGAGCCCAGGCTGAAGTCTGTGCCCGGCACGTTGTTGCTGATGGTGGCGGGGATGACGCACATGACGATGCACAGCTCCTCGTAGCAGCCGCGGGCCTCCACCAGCTGCAGCACCCCCTCGTAGGCCTGCGGGGCAGGGCGGGGAGGGGTCAGGACCCGAGAGGCTGGCTGAGGCAGGGGAGCAGGCCCCACGCAGGAGCTCTGCAGCCCCTTGGGCTCGGGAAAGCGGGGGTCATGGGAGGACAAGAAGGAGGCCTGCAGGGCCTGCCCTGACCCCGGTCCACGCCCTGCCGTCTGCGGGGGGCTCGGGCTCATCCGGGGAAGAGCAAGCATGTTGGCCAGTCACAAGGGCCACCAGCACCCGTGTCACACAGCAGTGCCCCCTGCTCAGAAGCCACCCCAGACCACCCTGGGCACGGCCACCACACGGGCCTCCTGCCCAGAGTGCCCCACCCCCACCTCAGGGGCCAGACTGCAAACCGCTCCCTGTCCTTCAGTCACAGCTGCCCTGCTCCTCCCGCTCCGGCCCTCCTCCCCCAGCGCCGGGGCTGCCAGCTTTCACCTGAACTGCGAAGCCTCAGGAGAAGGCAAAAACCTCCCCAAACCGAACGCCCCTCTCCTGGGACCCTGCCAAGAACCTCCCTGCTCATGGGGTTCCTGGAAGGGCCACCTCAGCACCCCAGACAGCACCCCTGCGGTGGCCTCACCTCGAAGCCGCCGATGACCAGCAGGGCGTGGATGTTGTACTTGCGAATGTTTTCCACGATTTTCTCCATGTAGCTCTTGGGCAGCGTCCTGCAGCGGCCGACAGGGAGACAAACACTTGGTGTCTGCACAGACCGCCGGGCCGGAAGCAAGCACACACACTGCACTGACCTGCGTCTGACCTGCATACACCTGACCTGCACCTGACCTGCGTCTGACCTACATACACCTGACCTGTGTCTGACCTGCACCTGACCTGCGTCTAACCTACATACACCTGACCTACATCTGACCTGCACCTGACCTGCGTCTGACCTTCATACACCTGACCTGTGTCTGACCTGCACCTGACCTGTACCTGACCTACACCTGACCTGTGTCTGACCTTCATACACCTGACTTGCATCTGATCTGCACTTGACCTGCGTCTGACCTGCGGCTGACCTGCACCTGACCTGGTTACAGGCCGAAGCAGAGGCTCAGTGCCTAAGGCATATGGGCATGGGGCCCGCCAGTGCCCCTGCCAGGCACTTATCAGGTGATGGGAGAGCCCTCATCCCTGTGGCCTAAGTGAGCTCTTAGCAGACACAGGGCCAGCCAGCAGCCTTCCCCTGCACCACAGGAGAGCCCTCAGCCAGGAAGCCCAGGCAGGGGGCTCCATACCAAGCCCTGGCAGCTCAGCAGCCAGAAGAGGGACCTGACCCCTTGCAGGCCCCATCCTCCCCGCTGAGCTTACACTCTGGATCTCCCAGCGGCCCATGGCGGCCAGCTGCCAGCCACTCACCTCTTGGTGCCCAGCATGGAGCCTCCACGCCCCAGCCAGCCAGCCACGTCGTGCCAGCCCACCTCTTGCACCTGCAGGAGGGAGGCACAGCTTCATGGACTCAGGCCAGAGGTACTAGCGGATTCCACCCCAGGTGACAGACCTGTGCTCAGGGACAGCGTGCCCACAGGGGACAGAGCAGGGTCCTGGGGCCTGGCCAGGCAGCTAGCGTGGACCCATTCCCCTCGCCCTCATCCTTTGACCTGACTGCTTCCTGGGCCTGACCTGGCCATTCCCTGCGTTTCGGCCTTCCCAGGGGTTCCTGTTTGTTTGTGAGCCAATGAGCAGGACACCCACCACCGGGCACCTACCTGACCCTTGGCCAGACCTTCAAAGCCGTCGTGCACCACATACACCGTGTGGCCCTGGCAAATCCCGGATCGCACCGCCGAGCGCACGGCCGCGTTCATGCCGGCCGCCGGGGCCCCCACGTTCAGGATGGCCAGGGAGAACTGGGTCTTCGGAGAAGGGGACAGAGACAAGACATGAGCGTGGGCTGGGGAGCCGGCTGACCACACAAAAGTCCACGAGAGGCAGCAGCCCCCCCCAGGAGTGATAAGAATCTGTCCTCAGGGCGCCATGAGCTTCTGAGCAAACAGGCTGCCGTGCAGGCCGCGCTCAACACCTGCAGGCCCGGCCGCGGGCATTAGCAGGATATGGTTGCTGCGGGGCGGGGTCAGGCCAGAGTCCACTCCTGCCCGCAGCCTCAGCTATCACCCCACACTCAGGGGTCAGCATCCAGCACCTCAAAGTCCTTGGTGAGTGTTACAGAGGCAGAGAGAGAGGGCACGTTCAGTCCAAAGAAGCAGGTGACCTTACTCGAACTAATGTAACCTGAGATCGCCAAAACAGTATCACCTCCACCTGGAATCGATGTAGGAAATCACTAACAGGCGCCAGCCGGTTTGGCTCAGTGGCTAGAGCGCTGGCCTGCGAACTGGAAGGTCCCGGTGCGATTCCAGTCAAGGGCACGTGCCCAGGTTGTGGCCTCGCTCCCAGTTGGGGTTTTGCAGGAGGCAGCCGATCCATGATTCTCTCTCATCGCTGATGTTTCTATCTCTCCCTCTTCCTTCCTCTCTGAAATCAATAAAAAAACGTTTTTAAAAAACAAACACAGCTGAAACCTGTTTGGCTCAGTGGATAGAGGGTCGGCCTACGGACTGAAAGGTCCCAGGTTCGATTCCAGTCAAGGGCATGTATCTTGGTTGTGGGCACATCCCCAGTGGGAGGCGTGCAGGAGGCAGCTGATCGATGTCTCTCTCTCATCAATGTTTCTAACTCTCTATCCCTCTCCCTTCCTCTCTGTAAAAAATCAATAAAAATATATTTAAAAAAAATTTTTAAAAACAAACACAAATGTATTATTTTAAAAAAAAAAGAAAAAGAAAAAATGAAATTACTAACAGACTATTTCACATCCATCTCCCACACGCTCCTGGGGACCCGGCCTCATGCTGAGTGCTCTGTGGCCACACGTGGCCAGGGCTTCGCCAGGCAGTGTGGCTCCAGTGGGCCCTGGTAGGGTCCCCTGTTGCCCCAGAGGTGGGCACGCCCCCACCAGTTCCAGGAGGGGACGTGCAGCCCACTCCGCTGTGTGGGGGCTGGAGAGATGGACCAGGAAAGGAGACGCGGAGAGGGTGGTGAGCACCCCAGGCTGGACACCCTCTGCAGGGGTGCCCTCAAATCGGTGACATTAGTGACAACGGCCACAGGCATTTGCCAACCCCACGGCCTCAGCCGAGAGGCAGCTGCCACTCCCTGCGTCAGCGCCCACATGGCCGAGACTCCAAGGACAGCAGATCCAGGACCCCACCCTCCAACAATGTGTTAAGGGGACCCTGTCTTTGCCCCCCAAGACTTCAGAAACAAGTCCTGTGGCATCCTCACCGCAGGTTTGTAGTTGTCTTGAAGGGGCTCATGAATGTCGGATCCCTTGTCTCCTGAGCTAAGTCTCTGGGCCTGACTTAATTTCTTGCAACTGTCTGGTAAGCCACTGGCCACCATAACCCAGGCCCGGACACTGGCTGTCTGGCATGTGCTGGTCCAGCAGAGGCCACGCCTGACCCTCCCAGCTCCAGTTGAGACCCCGCACAGGAGGGAGGGGCCTAGCCCAGCTGAGACAGCTTAGAGCCTTCTGCTCCCCCATGGGAGACCCTGACCCCCAGGCTCTGCCGCCCACACCACCTCACCTTCTCTTTGGAGACCTTCTGGTGTGCAAGCAGCTTGTAAATGTTCCAATTGTTCTCAAAGCTCCTGGAACGAAAGCCGGTCATGTACCATGAAGCCCACAGCCACGGCCCACAGCCACAGCCACTCCCAGCCCACAGCCAGAGCCCATGATCACACAACTAAGCATGAGGAGCTAGACATGGTGCACCTGACTCCTATCTCTTGTTGAGGATGCCAAAACCTGGGCCGAATGCCATCACTGGACAGTAGAAGACCCCATAAAACACACAATCCCTCTCAGCTAAGCCAGGCCTCACACCCAGTCTGCCCGGGGTGGGTGGGCAGCTCCGGCCACCCACCGCCTGCCTGCTTCCCTCCGCAGGGACCACAGAGGCCCCGTTGCTGACTGCAGACTCTTGATCACAGACTGCAAAAAGGGTCTTGGGAGATGCACAGGCCATCTCTCCAGCTCTGACGCCCTGCAGGTCAGGGGCTGGCGGTGTGCAAGCTGCCGGAAGCCTGCGTGAGCGAGCCCACACGGCCCTCACCTGCCCCGGAGCTGGATGGCCTCGTCAAACCGCTTCTCGTCCATGGCCTTCTGCACCTCCTTTGTCTGAAAAGGAAAAGCACAGACTGAAGGAGGAGCCTGGCGCATACACAGCAGCCGCCTGACTCGGCGGGCCCGTCCCAGGCCTGCCCGGCAGCGGTCACTGCCAAGGCCAGCCATCGGGAAAGCTGCTGAGGCCCAATGTCCTCCCTGGCCACCCTCGCTCGTCCTCGGCCCCTGGGGCCCCACCGGGGCCTTGGGAATGGAGGCTGAGGCCCATCTGGCCCCCCAGGCCCACAGCTGGTTCAGGAGGAGGTTAAATCATGGAAGGAGGTTCTGTCAAGAGAAGCATCAGGAAAGCCCAGTCTCCCACTCATGTGCCCTCTCATCCCACCCTCCCCTGGCTGCAAGGACCCCCCCAAACCTGTGGAGCCAGGGCAAGCTCCCCACACCCAGCCTCTCAGCCTCTCACCCCCCACTCTCTCTTCCAGTGGCCCCCACTCCAGCCCCATCCAATGTCCCCACACCAGAATTTACCCGGTGGCTCCGCCACCCACTCCTCCTCCCTCTCCTCTCATCTTCGCCCCAAACACCTACTGCCAACGCACAGTGTGCAAGGCAGGTCCATGGCCACTGGCTCTCAGAAGCTAAGTGACCTCAGCTTGGCTCCTCCCTCTCTCAGGGCTTGTCCCACACTGGGGACCTGCTCATTCTCCCCCTCACCCCAGGCCTGCAAGCTTCCGACACCCTGAGGCCCACTTGCGGGGGATGGGGTAGTACATCCCGACAGCCAGGACATGTGACATGTGAGGAGGCGAGGCTGGAAGGGGCTCTGCAGGCTGGAGCCCCGAGAGACTGGAAGGACAGGTAGCTCTGGGAGGAGGGGGGAGCCAGAGAGACCCCGGCCGTCTACTCACCACCTGCACGCACTCCATGAGGGGCAGCCGCACAGACTGGTTCCCCGACAGGCTGACCACGCAGGCTGGGGTGTCCGGGGTGCCCTCCAGCAGCGCCATCACCGCCTCCATGCCCATCTTGCTGCTCTGAGGGGGAGGAGTGGGGCTCAAGCAGGCGCAGTCCACACTCAAAATGTGTGTACACGCACACGCACACATGCACAGGCACATGCACACACATGCACACACATGTACACACAGACTCACTTGGCCCTTCTCCGCTCTGAGGGCCACATGGACCCAGCCCCCTCACCATGTGCAAACCCTCAATTTTCAGAGCTCCCCAACACACACACTGGCCAAAGTTTCTAGACCAGCGGTTCTCAACCTTCCTAACGCCGCGACCCTTTAAGACAGCTCCTCATGTGGTGGTGACCCCCAGCCATAAAATTATTTTCGTTGCTACTTCATAACTATAATCTTGCTACTGTTATGAACTATAATGTAAATATGTGATAGGCAGGATGTATTTTCGTTGTTACAAATTGAACATAATTAAAGCACAGGGATGAATCACAAAAACAATATGTAATTATATCTTGTGAAATATTTATTTCTAATTACAAACAAATGAAATTTTGTCTCGAATCGTGGTGTAGCATGGGCAACAGTCTTCCTATGACAACAGTAAACTACATGGCTACACTTTGCTACACCGAGGAGCGGTGTGTTGGTTCCTAAGACCATGGGAAATAGGTGTTTTCCAATAGTCTTAGGCGACCCCTGTGAAAGGGTCATTTGACCCCCCAAGGGGTTGCGACCCACAGGTTGAGAACCGCTGTTCTAGAGCAAATGGTGACAGAGACAGTGACTTAGTATGACCATTCACAACAGCCCATCCTGACACCGCTTCACGGGGTCTCCCAGGGCCTGCTGGGAGGGTGCGGCCCTGGCCCTCCAGGCTGCAGTGACGCCTCTCACCCATGGCGCTCAGCCCGGTGGGAAGGGCCAGGACCGGAGCCCCGTTTCCGGGGCTCTTTCTCCTGTGAAAAGGATTCTGATGGGGCGCCTTCACATAGGGCTTTCCTGCGTGCGTGTCAATGCTGACCGTGGGCTGGTGGGCTGGCCAGCTAAACCACTGAGGGGCTGTCCTCCTTGGGGACAAATCACAAATGCGGGTCCTGGCACAACCAACAGGGACGGACAGACAGGTGGGCAAGAAAGCAAGGCTGAGCTCTGCTCAGTGAGAGATGGCCGGCCGGTCCCTGCCTCCTGCTGCTCCCACAGACAGGGCCCGGGTCTCAGGTTTGTTTTAGTAACTGCCATGGAATAAAGTCCCCGTCCCCCTCAGGAGCACCACGCTGCAGCTCATTAGGAAAGACTGGGGTTCCCTGAACTCAGGCACCTCCCCTACAACACGACACAGTGGGCGTGCAGCTGTCACCCTGCAGACCTGGGCGCGGGGACCAGCGGCCAATGCTGCCGCTCTGGCTGCAGAACCAGCTGTCCTCCGCCCTGACCCAGGCATCTCGCTCGTGTCTCCCGCAGGCTCCCGTGGCACGGCGGCCAGCCTGCTCTCCTGCAAGCCGGGGAGGCCCCAGACTCCTCCCCCCTACCCCGGCCATCTCTGCTGCCAGGCTTGGTGGACGGTCAGTGCCTGGCCCTTACGTCCCAGACCCCTCAGGAGGCTGACTGAGTGTCCCCAAGGCCCCACCTATGTGCAGAGTTGCCTGGCCAGGTGGGCAAGGCCCTTCCGAGGCCAGTGTGCCCTCTGCTGTGGGGGACGGAGGAGACCATGGCTGCTCGGGGCAGGACAGCAGCCTCTGCTCTCCGAGGAGCAGAGCAGGTGATCCAGCCTCAGCCAGCACAGGGCCCAGCCCTCACATACAGGCCTGTTACACACAGGGGGCCGCCCCTGGCCAGGCCCTGTCTCCATTGTCTACAAGGAGATTCCCACTTCGCAGAGGACAAGAGGGACAATCAGAATGACAAAGGGACCAATAAGAATGGCAATGGTACCCTCAGGCCAGAATCTAGCCCCCCACCCCCCAGCACCCTGGTGCCAGCCGGATAGGAACTACGCTACGGGCTGGACTCAGAACCACCAGACTCCGACCCCAGGAGGACCCTGTGCAGGCCTGGCCCTGCGCACCCTGCCCTCCCCTCCCAGGGATCTGCCACAGCCGTTCCCAGGAGGGCGGGGAGCTGCTGACTGGGGGACAGGGACGGGCTGGCCAGGAGGTTAGGTCCCCACCCAGGTCTGCGTCTCCCCCTCACCGAGAAGCGGAGGGGCCACGCCTCAGTCTCGCCCATGAGCACCGGCACAGAGGAGATGCTCGCGCACACCACGCATGCCACCCGCCCCCCACACAGACACACTGGGACCAGAGCAAAGCCCCACCTACCAGGATGCGGTCGAACGCCGAGGGGGTGCCTCCCCTCTGCACGTGGCCCAGCACGGTCACCCGCGTGTCGAAGCCCAGCCTCTGGACCACCAGCTATTGGTTGGGAGAGAATAGGGGGGTCCTTGGGTTTGCTGCCCACCTCCACTCTCTCACCACCCCACGGACCCCAAACCCTGTCCCTGGCCCTCTGCACCAGGCCTCAGGGATTCCGGCACGTCGGGGTCCCCACAGAGCCAGCCCGGGGTTCATGCCCACAGATGTGTTGCTGTGGATGTGGGAGGATGTGTACATGTGTTCCTATGTGTGGATGTGTTTCTGGGTATACATGTGTGTTTCCCTGTATACGTTTCCATGTGAGTGTGTGGATATATTTCCATATACAGGGTATATGTCTGTGTATGTTTTCTATGTGAGTGTGTGACGTATATCCGTGTATGTGTGTTTATGTTACTCATGAGCATGTGGAAGTATTTCCATATACAGAGCGTATATCGGAGTATGTGTTTCCATGTGAGTGTCTGATGTATTTCTGTGTTTGTGTGTTTATGTTACCCATGTGAGTGTGTGGATGTATTTCCATATATAGGGCGTATGTCTGAGTATGTGTTTCCATGTGAGTGTCTGATGTATTTCCGTGTATGTGTGTTTATGTTACCCGTGTGAATTTGTGGATGTATGTCCATATACAGGGTGTATGTCTGTGTATGTGTTTTCATGTGAGTGTCTGATGTATTTCCATGTATGTGTGTTTATGTTACCCATGTAAATTTGTGGATGTATGTCCATATACAGGGTATATGTCTGAGTATGTGTTTCCATGTGAGTGCTTGATGTATTTCGTGTGTGTGCGTCTATGTTACCCATGAGAGAGTGTGGACATGGAGCTGAGGCGGGCCTGGCCTGCAGGGAACAATCTGAATGAGGCCTGCCGCTGGTCGGTGACAGCCAGGCCTGGCAAGGGAACTGGCCTTCAGCCTTAGGAGCCGGTCAGTGAAAGCAGCCAGTGGGCGGGGGTGCCTGACAGGTGTGGGGGAACCTTGGCCTGGGGGCCAGGCTTCTCAGGGAGCCCAGGTTCCCTCCCCTCCCCCGGCCTCTCCCACCCCCCGCCACACACACCACACACACACACACACACACACACACACACACACACACATCTGTTGTCACCGAGGAAGCCCTCCCGGAGGGGAAGGAGCCAGCAGATGCTTGCGGACAGCAGATAAAGGGGGCCCAGCCCGCTGAGCCCCACCCCTCTCCCACCCACACGCTTTGGGGCCCTCCTGCTCTCACGTCCTTCACGTAGCGGGAGGTGATGGCCTTCCCGTTGCGGTCGATGGCGCCCTCGGCGATGATGATGATGTTCAGCCGGGACCCCCGGCTTCGGGTCTGCGTCAGAGACATCCGGGAGCTCAGCACCCCCCTACACCTGTCCCAACACCCACCCTCCCGGGGTCCACCCCGCAGGGACCACATCCCAGTGAGGAGAGGCTGACAGGGACCCTGTGGCCCTCCTGGAGGCGAGGAGAAACAGGTGGGAGGGGTCCTTGCCACAGGCTTGGGAATTTCGGGGCAGCAAGGGGAGAGGGGAGAAGGGGGACGAGGCAAAAGGTACAAGTGAGCACGCCCTTCCCACTCACTTGGCCGAGCCTCTCACACATGCAGTTCTCCCAGCCGTCCTCGGGGGGCGCCTCGGGGATGAACAGCCAGTCGGCCCCAGAGGCCAGGGCGGACACCAGGGCCAGGTACCTGGAGCAGCGGAGGGACCCCCTGCTCAGGGCTGGACCCAGCACCCCAGACCCCAGTCACCTGAGCCCCACCTCCTCTGTCCTCCCTGCATCCAGCCCCAGAGACAGACTCCCACCCGCAGCGCACACCCAGGGCTAGAGGAGCACCTGCCCTGGGCCAGGGGCCCTGGAGGCGCCACCCCCTGGATCCTGCTCCCCGTCGCCCCGCACCCCAGCTGGCCACGGCCCCCTTACCCGCAATGCCGCCCCATCACCTCCAGCACGAATGTCCTCTGGTGGCTGTGGGCACCGAACAGAAAGGTCAGTGTCGGGCCTCCGGGGGCTGAACTGCATAACCAGCCTCACAGGCCAGCAGACCCAGCCTCCCTCGAGCCACAGGAGCCACGCCCGCTCCAGCACCCTGTTCCCCTCGGGGGTGCCCGGCCATAGTGGACACCAGAGCAGCAGGTCGGACCACTCTTCTCATTCCCGTGGTGGTCACGCGTCTGAGCAAAATGTGGCCTTGGGTTCCTGACCAGCCTTCACGCTGGTGTTCACCGGCCTCTGCTCCGAGGGCTGAAGGCCATTCCCTTGCCCAGACTGGCTGTCACTGGCCAGCAGCAGTCGGATGACCCCCTGGTGGGACGTGCCAATCCCCGGGGCCCCTGCTGACCCTGCAGAGGGTGGCCGGGCCCCTCCCGGAGGACAGGATCCCCGGCTTGCCCGCCTCGCAGCCTGGCCGGGCCATGAGGGGCTGCGGGCCTCGCTCACCTCTGGGCGGTGGTGGTGATGGCGTCGATGACCTCCATGATGCGGTGCAGGGCCGAGTCCGTGCCGATGGTCATGTCGGTGCCACAGAAGTCATTGTCGATGGAGCCCACCAGCCCAACGATGTTCAGGTGCGAGTACGTCTGCGCCGTGCTCTCGGAGATCTTGCCTGGGGAGGAGCAGCGGAGGCCTCACTGGCCATGATGGGGGGAATGGGGGGGACAAGAAACCCCACCTCTCACCCCCCGTCCACCAGGCAGTGTGGCCCAGCAAGGTGCCCAGGCTCAGCTCTCCCTACCCCGGTCCTGCAGTGGCACTCCCAAGCGGGGAGGGGACCACTGAACCCCTAATGCCGAGTGCAGACGCATCACCCCGAGCAGGAGACCTCGAGGGCAGTCTTAGGGCAACCACACCCCATTTCCAGGCTTCCCACGAGCGGCACAGACTGAACCCCAAGAGGTCTTTCCGACTGGCACCCTTGCAACTACGTGTCCTGGGTGTTATGAAATGTTAACTCCTATACTTCACTATGACCACGTCCGTAACCCATGTCCCGAATTAATTACAGACAAGGCCTGTCCACCAGCGTGGGGCGAGTCAGCCTGGGACTGCTGTCCACCCTGCCTGGGGGGTCCCTGATGCTGGCTTCCAGGGACTCCGGCTCAAACACGGGACTCTCTACCAGCCAGACCCAGCCCACAGCTTCTGCAGCAGCCCAGGGCCACCTGACCTTGGGCTGGGCCAGGCCCACTCCGCCGGCCAGCAGCCTGGCGGTGTCCCCCCCCACCCCCCGACTCCCCTCATCCTGCCTATCCCACTGCCCACCACGCCCCTGCCAGCCAGCTCCGCTGAGACCCACCGTCCTTCACCAGCTCCTCCAGCAGGCTGCCCCACTCGCTGCGGAAGATGTTGGCGCCCGTGAGGCTGCCGTCGCCCCCGATGACGCACAGATTGGTGATGCCGCGGTGGACCAGGTTGTAGGCTGCTGCCAGGCGCCCCTCCCGCGTGGTAAAGGCCTTGCAGCGGGCACTGCCGATGATGGTGCCACCCTGGGCAAAGGAGACGGGAGCTGGACCAACTAGGCAGCGGAAGAGACAGGGTGCAGGGGGTCTGGGGGGGACTGGGGGACCCTGCACAACTGAGAGGGTGAAGTCCAGGGCCTCCTCCCCAGGCCTTCCTCCTGGAATATTCCAGAAGGAGGAGAATATCCACTTGTCAGTCTTGGGAAGTTCCAAAAAAAAAGGTAACCAAGGGAGCAGGCGCCTCTGCCCATTTGTGGCTCGTGATAACCACTGGCCACTTCAATAAGCCGGGTGGTGCCTGCTGGCCCGGGTCAACCGGTGACAAGTGCCTGCACCCGCCCCAGCTCTGTGGGAGGATGAGGGTCTCCCCACAGGGACAGGATTCAAGAGCCACCACTCGCTGAAACCAGTGTGGCTCAGTGGATAGAGCGTCAGCCTGCGGACTGAAAGGTCCCAGTTCGATACCGGTCAGGGGCATGTACCTTGGTTGCAGGCACATCTCCACTGTGGGGCGTGCAGGAGGCGGCTGATCGATGTCTCTCTCTCATCGATGTTTCTAACTCTCTATCCCTCTCCCTTCCTCTCTGTAAAAAAGCAATAAAATATTTTAAAAAGAAGAAAAAGAAAATAAAGAAAAGCCGCCACTCCTAGGAGTCCTGGGCCAGCAGGTGCCCGCCCCTACCCTCAGTCAGCTGGAGGGGACCGGGGACCTGGTCCCTGGTCACTGGCGGGTCAGAGCGGTGATGAAGGGGAGGCTCCTCAGGTGCCCGCCAGGCCTTGTCCGGTGTCCTCTCCTCCCTGCACCCTGAGCTGGAGCTGAGAGGGAACACTTTAGGGGAGGTGTCCCAGGGCCATTGCCACTCCACCACCCACGGCAGCCAGATGACTTGGTGAGCCTGGAGCCAGCCCGTGGGACGGGCACGCCTCTGTGCGCAGTCTCTGTGTGCGTCTGTGCATCTGTCTCTCTGTGTCCGTCTGTGCGTCTGCGTCTGCGTGCGCGCACATGTGCCCACGGGTGGAAAGGGCTCCGCAGGCCTTACCAGCTGGATGATGTTGGAGACGCTGAGCCAGTTGGCTGGCTTGATGTTCTCGCCTCCTTCCACGAGGCCCTCGTAGCCCTGAAAGCGAGGAGCACAGGCATGAGACAGGCACCCGCAGCGGCCGGCCAGCACCCTGGTCCACGAACGAGCAGGGGGCTGGGACCCAGCCAGCACCCCATCCGGCAGGAAGCAGGCTCCTGGAGCCTGACCACCGAGGCCCCAGGGCCTTGGATGATGAAACCTGGGGTGGCCAACAGGCCAGGGGAGGCCAGGTCTCCAGGTGTGACTCACTGGCCATGTGCTCCCGTCACGGGGGGGGGCCCACCTGGTGGGTGTTCTGGAGCCACACTGAGGGCCGTGCTCAGGATGAGTGAGATCCCCCAGGCTGGGGACCCCCACCAAGCTACCCTCCATGGCTTCGGCCAGGCTCCGTCCTTCCCTTCCTTCCCTCCTCCCCTCCCCCAGCCTCTGGTCAGGAATTTGGCCGCAAGGACATGAGCCGGCCCTGTCACCAGCAGCCCAGCACAGGAAAACAGGAAAGTGACCTGAAAAGCCACAGCAGGCGCTGCCTGGAGCAAGCAGCCACACACAGGCAGGCCTCAGTCTGCAGAACCCAGGGTCGGGCACGGAGCCCGAGCACCGCGCCAGCCTGGCCCCTGGCCACAGCGCACCGGCTCGAAACCAAGTCCCACACACACAGCTCTGCTGGAGCCGAGACAGCGGGGCGCGTGGTTCCCCGGCCTCGGGGTCAGACGGGGAACGGGACCTGTACCCCCAGCTCTCCTGGCTCTGCATCCGGCAGACGGCAGAGTGTGGCTTCTCAGCCTCCAAACCCTGCGCCTGCGCTAAGATGGCGCGAACAACAGGAACTGAGCCATCTGGTTAGCCTGGGCTACCCTCAGCAGGGCAGACTCTGAGCAGCTGGACCTCTCCTCGGGCAGAATCTCCCCAAAACAGACCTGGGAGAAGGTTTTTGGCTTCTTTTTGGGGGTAGCCCTGTAAGTGCCAGAATGCCACTTCTGCTGAATTCAGAAGGCAGAGGGCAGAGATGACAGCAAAGACAAATGTGGTCCTCGCCTCCTCCCACAACCACATCAAAATTACAACCAAACGACAGAACTCCCATCATTCAGAAACCTAGCTGAACAGAAGTCCTACAATTAAGGGATATAGAGAAAAAGCCACATCAAAACCGGTAGGAGGGATGGAGACGCTGAACTCTGGTCCCACACCCAGATGTGGAGACTGCAAATCAGAAGGGTGTCCTGGATGCTGGTTCAGTGGTTAGAGCAGCAGTTCAAAGGGCACCAATACATATGGGGGTCGGGGGACTGAATTGTCCATCCAGGGCTGGACAAAGGCAGCTTTCTCCCTGACAGAAGTGCTGGCAGAGGCCATTGTTCCGTTGCTGAGCCCCCTGACCACAGAGCCGGCAGACGGGCAGCACATCTGAGTCCCCATCAACCTGGTTCACACTGTTCACCCCTCCCTGGTGATTCCCTATGACCCCGCCCCACCCAACTTCGGGGCCCTTTGGAGTCATTTCCAGTGACTTTTCCATACAAACAGTCTGTCTTGGCTCATGCTTCAGATTTTCCTAAAATCTCTCAAACAAGCAGCATTTGGCCTAGGCCAGTGGTCGGCAAACTGAGACTCTGTTGACTAATGAGTTTGCTGACCACTGACCTACACTCTCAATTCCAATAATTACAAGCTGTTGTTGTTCCTTATGATTAAGCCCCTATCCCAGTTGTTGGCAAACTCATTAGTCAACAGAGAGGCAAACCTTACCTTGCAAGCCGAAGTTTGCTGACCAATGGCCTAGGCACACCTCTTGCTAAGTGCCCCAAACTAAGCACTAGTAGCAGTCAGCTTTGGTGCACAGCTGGCCTCTCCCAAGCACCTCCAAGCCTAGCACAGGTAGCAGCCATCTGCAGATTATTTTGTAACACATGCTGGGGGTTCCCAAGCAGGACACAGGCAGTGGCTGACCTTGGCCTGACCTCCCAGGTGGACCCCAAGCTAGAGCACCCAGGGGACAGCTTCAGAACACATCAAAGCAGCATCCAACCATCTCCTCAGGTGCAGACTCAGCAGACAGTAATATTGTGATAACTATGTATGATGTCCGATAAGTAGCTTTATCACGGTGGTCATTTCATAAGTTACATAAATGTCTAATTACTCCTGCTCTAACCTGAAACGAATATAATATTGTATGTCAACTGTAACTGAAAAATTTTTTAAAAATTATTTACAAAAACATCTCACAGACACAACCCTCCTCTTCTAGCCTTGGAACCTTCTAAAATGTCTTTCTCATCCAGCCAGTGTAGCTCAGTGGCTCAGTGGTTGAGCATTGACCTATGAACTAGGAGGTCATGATTTGATTCCAGTCAGGGCACAGGCCCAGGTTGTGGGCTCAATCCCCAGTGTGGGATGTGCAGGAGGCAGCCGATCAATGATTCTCTCTCGTCATTCATGTTTCTCTCTCTCTATCCCTCTTCCTTCCTCACTGAAATCAGTGAAAAGTATTTTAAAAATAAAAAGAAAACGTCTCTGCACACCTCCGCCTACTTAGTGTCACCTCTCCCTCCCCCACCCCTAGGGCAGGCGCCCCGGCAGCCCAGAGCTGGCTGCAGGCCAAGTGCACTGCAGGCAGCTCTCCTGTGTCATCTTGGAGCCATGGGTCGAATGTGGGCTCCTGGGTAAGTAGAAGCCATTCCCAGGAGCCCTTCGCGCTGCCGGCTGTGAAAATCGCTTTCACTCACAGCACTCCATTAGCCTTGTGCCCCAACTTGCCCACAAAGAACGAATTGGTATCCTCACTTAATAGAAGAAACTGCCCTGACCTGTTTGGCTCAGTGGATAGAGCGTCAGCCTGAGGACCCAGGGGTCCCAGGTTCGATTCCCATCAGGGGCATGTACCTTGGTTGTGGGCGCATCCCCAGTAGGGGGTGTGCAGGATGCAGCTGATGGATGTTTCTCTCTCATCAATGTTTCTAGCTCTCTCTTCCTCTCCCTTCCTCTCTGTAAAGAAACAATAAAATATATAAATAGGAGAAGAAACTGAGGGTCAAGGAGGTGAAAGAACACGCCTGTCACATGTGGGCAACCTCAGGCTGGGTCTGCACCCCCTGTCTGGAGGCCACATTCCAAGGCCACTCCCAAGAGTCTCCCCACCCTCCTTTCTGCCCCCCGTCCTCCAGAAGACAGTAGACCATCATCAGGTCATAGGCCCCCCCTGCCTAGCAGCTGACACTCGGAGGTAACCTGCTTCCCAAAGACAACTTGGGGCTTTGCAGGGTCCCAGCCCCCAGTCCTGGGCTGAGGGTCGGAGCCCTGCAGGAGGCAGGGGCCTACACACTACTGTTCATCCATTCATGCAGCCAGAGCGGGGTGTGGCCCCGCCCAACCGGGGGCCAGGGGAAGGGGCAGGGAGGGCCCGCAGTGGGGAGAGGGAGGCCTCGGGAGAGTGGAGAGGCTGGGGTTCGCTTCTGGTTGCCCAGAAAGTGAAAACAAAACCACACAGCACCTCTAGAAAACCGCAAGACAATGAATGGAGGGACTCCTCTGTGCGTCTGTGGTCACGTCAGCCCCAAACGGGGGTCGGGGGAAATGGGGCACCAAATGGGTGAGAACAAGAGAGAACAGTACTCTGCCACTGGTCCAAGGGTGCTGTTTGCTGTGGTTACCCGGGTGACCCACACAGCGTTGGTGTGTAAGGGCTGCGGGGGCTGGAGGGAGGGAGGGACCCGGCTGGAGGATGACAGGTAGGGGACTGAGCTCCCCGGCTTTACAGGAGGAGGACAGCAGCTTTACACCCTCCTGTCTCCCAGGGACGTGGCCCCCATCACAAGCACCCAGACTGGGGAGAAGGCTCCTCACCCCACCCCAGAGCAGAGGGCTGGCTCCCTCCCATTCTGCCTCCTCGTCACCCTCACCTCCCTCTAGGCCTCGAGTGGAACCAGTGACCACTGTGAGACAGGGAGGTGTCCCCCACCGTGCCCCTCACCCCCCACCCCCTCACTGAGCACGAAGCCCCACCAGTGTGGGGCCTGGACCCTGCCCGGCCTCCTTACCTCGTAGATAAGGAACACCTTGGCTCCCACGTAGATGCCCATTCGCGTCACGGCCCTGACAGCGGCATTCATACCTGGGAGGGAAGCGGGGGGACCCCGTCAGTGCCCGATGTCAGGACCCCGGACCACACTCTGCAGGAGGTGCTGAGCCAGGAGCGGGGGGTCCAGCCCCAGGTCACAGGTGAACCCCCGTCATGTTAGCTTTGCAGCATTCGGGAATGAGCTGCCCAGAGTTAAGCCAGGAAACTCCCCATGTGCCCACTCACGCAGCCTGAGTGTGGGCACCAGGTATGTGCCAACACCCATCACTTCAGGCCTCATGGAGCCCCCGTCCCCCACCACCACAGCCTCCACGATGACCGTGACCCTGGGGGCAGCTCAGGAGCACGCTGAGCATCAGCCCCTGCCCCAGGCCCCTGAGGGTGGGCTCTGTGAAACAGGAAGAGGGCAGCAACCCCAAGGGAATGGGGTACTGGGGGGTGGGCAGCCTCAGGCAGTGTGGCCGAGCAGGCTGGCACTCCGGCCTCCTGCCCACACACACACACACACACACACACAGGGGAGCCGCCAGGCTGGGGCGGCCACCTCTCTTCTGTGTCTCTGTAGCCCCTCCCTTGTGCTTAGCATTTCCCCTGCAGATTAGGTCCCTGGAAAGAGGGACATTTATGGGGCCGGAGGAGGCGGCATGTAGGGGTGATCTGAGTCCAGGGGAGCCTCAGCCCCCTCCCCTCACAGCCGGTTGCAAGACCCACAGAGGGCAGAGATGTCCACCTGCGGGCCCTCCACAAGGTGCAGCCGGAACGAAGCCCTCATGAGAGGCCCCTCGAGAGGCACAGAGCACCGGGGGTGGCCCTGCGTGACGGTCCCCTTCCATGTTTCCAGGGGACAGGCCTCCAGGTGGCCAGACAGCCAGGACGGCAGCTGCCACAGGCCTGGAGCATGCCAGATCAGGTACCCTGGCCACTGACCCCAGTGTGGGCATCCCGCGTGGGCCCAGCCCCCACACTGACCAAGACTTTCTTTACCGAGAGTTCACGCCGCAAAGACACCTGTGGCTCCGAAAAAAGAGGCAGGCAAGGACCCTATGTCTTCAGAGAGAAAGAATGATGGCTACAACCCTGGCCGGTGTGACACAATGGACAGAGTGTCCGCCCACAGACCCGAAGGGTCTCGGGTTCAATTCCTGGTCCAGGGCAGGTTCCATCCCCTGCCCCGTCAAGGCCCACACTGGAGGCAACCAATCAATGCGTCTCTCCCACAGAGATGTTTCTCTCCTCCCCCTCCCTCCCTTTCTTCCACTGTCTCTAAAAAGTAATGGGAAAAACATTCTCGGGAGAGGATTAACAACAACAAAATGAATGGCCACCACCCAGGGTCCTGTCCCCTGGCTCTGCGTCCAGGGCCAGATCACAGGAGACCGGTGCTTGGTCTCCCCAAGGACCTCCCTGCTCCCCGCCCCTCCCCCCAAACCTCTTCCCCCGCCTTTGTCCCTGGCAGGGAGCCAGAGCACACGGGCTCATCCTGTGGTCTGACCCTAAGCTTTGAAAAGCCTTTTCCCTGGAGGCCTATGCAAATGCCCGTGTGGCCAGCCCCCCCAAGATCCCCCACTTCCTGGTCCCCAAAGTCATGAAGGCTAGCGGCGCCCATCTGCTCGGGCCTCCTGGAGGGGAACCATGGCTTCCAGGGTCCCGACACCACGTGTGGTCCACATGGGGACTCCAACATGGGGACTCCCGACCGTTACCCTGTCACCCCCATCTCCCCGGTCTCCGGGTCTCCAGCCTGGGAGGCAGGGTCCCGGGGAGTGAGCGGGAATGAGACAATGAGGGGACCTCACAGCACCTCAGGAGGAACCAGAGGACAGGACCCAGGCTCCTACAACAGCAGGCAGGCACGTGCGCCGTCCCCATCTACAGATGAGAAGCTGGGGTCCCCGAGGGAGGGTGAGGACCTGCCAGAGCCCCAGCAGATGGGGGCACCCAGCCCCTCCCTGGGGCACAGTGAGCTGCCCTGTGCCCACCCACAGCAAAGGCACCCACAGCCCCACATCCATTGGTCAGGACTTCTGGTGTGGGGTACCCAGAGGCCAGGGCAGGCAGAGCACAGAGACCACACTCGCAGCTTCCACACTGGGGTGAAGTCAGAGAACCCCAATTCTAAAGAAATCGTGAATGTCTCTTGTGCCCCAAAAGCATGGAACTAGGATAGCAGAGGCTGAAGTTGGGGGCAGGAGCCCAGAGAGCAACCCCCTAGACTGCTGGGGTGACTCAGGAACCTGGATCAGAAGTTGCAGCTGAGGTGACGGGAGGAGGGGGGAGGTCTGAGGGCTGCAGGCTCCCCTGAGACCCTGCCTTCTCCGGTGGGTCAGGGGCACCGAGGAAGAAGAGACAGCAGCTGGGGGCCCTCGCCCCCAACCCCTGCCCCGGCTGGTTCACTCTGGCTATCTGCCTCTCCCAGCCGCCTCGCTGGTGAGGCCACTGTGCACCCATTGGAGGCTCAAGGTCCAAGCCCCACCCCTGACAGGCAGGAGGGGCCAGCAGCGGAACAGGTGGGACAGTGGGTGTGGGTGGGGGTCAGTGGCCAGGGACTCAGTGCCACTGTCCAACCCAGATGTCTCTCGAGTCGCCCAGCCCTGACTTGGCCAGGCTGGGGCCAGTGCCAGCTCACTAGCCAACCTGGCAGACCTGAGAGAGGCCAGCATTTGGGTAACATTTCAGCCCGCAGTGGGGAAAACCAGACAAGGTCAGGTGAGAACTCTCAGACTGGTGGTAGCCCGGACCGGATGCCGCGGAGACGGCAGCCTGGGGGCATGGATCACCCTGTACATCTCACTGTACGCAGCCTTCTTCAAAGGCATTTTAAATGATCCTTTAGTCTGCTTTTTGTCCTCAAAATAAGCCCTGGGCCAGGGAGAAGAGTGGGCAGGGGAGTAGCTGGGTGTACTGGCTGAAAGGGCATGCGCCCCACGCCCCACATCCCATGCCCCGTGGAGAGGGTCAGGGAGGTGCATCCCACGACTTCCTGTTGGAGGAAGTCCACGATGAAACCGGGGTGACTTTGTCCCAGTCAGCTCCCAGAGTTCAAGAGCGCAATCATGGACGACGCCGGGTTTAGCAGGACACTACCTGGCCAGGTGACAGGTGACAGGTAGGCACAGAGCCCGGCTGGGACACACGAGATGGGAGGGGACTCAGGGAGCAAGATCCTCACCTGCAAGTACAGGACATCCATGCCCTCCTGACCACCAGAGAGAGGCAGGTCTGACTGTCCTGTGGGGGCCAGGAGGGGGTGCCCACAGGGGGTGACTGGGGAGTAAAAGGGGGGACAAGACAGACTATTTGCAAGCCTCTAGTTCCTTCAGCACAAAGTCCTCTGACCTCCCTGAACAACTGCTGTCGCTCCACTTACACTTCCTGTGGTCAGAAGGAGGGAGAGGCCTCCACGCGGGCAGAGGACGCCACTTCCAGGCTGACCGGAAGGAACCTGCCAGGTGGCCTGGCCGGCCTCCTCCTCCCCGTTTACAAAAAGGGAAACTGAGGGCCGAGGGAAGTGCGTGGGTCGGGTCCCAGGGCTGGTCGGACCCAGGTCTGGCCCTGCGCTCCGTGAGGCTGGCCGGTTTGCACACGTTCGGACCAAAGCACACGTAGCACCTGGGAGGTAAGTCATCCTCCACCCCAGCTGCTGTCAGCCCAGCGCCCATGGGGGAGGAGGACAAAGGAGGACAGACCGAGAGGGCATACCTGGGACCCAGGAAGGCAGACCCCCTCCTCCCGGATTGCAGAGCCTAAGCCAGGGGCGTCTGTGCCCCTCCTCCTCCGTGCATCTCCAACCAGAAAGCAGGGCTAGCACACTGCACATGGAGCGGGCACACAGGAGAGGCGTGCAGGCTGCCAGGGCTCCGGGGAAAGGGACACTTGCAGAGAAAGGCATGAGGTCAGCCAGCAGGTGCACTGACGGCCACACTCCGCCGTGTCCAGGCAGCGCTGCCCGTTCCGTGTGAGGCGCCAGGGCCGCCGCTAAGACTTCACACCCCGATCCGAACGCACGTCCTTTATCCTTCCAACCCCCTTGGCTGCGGTTGTCTCCACAGTACAGACAGGAGCTGGGGTGGAGACGGCTCCGCCTGCAGGAGCCACGGGAGGTGGGGGCCTCCCGGGCCTCCGGGCCTGTCTGGCGCGGTGGGTCCAGCCCTCTCAGGGTGTGTCTTTCTCGAAGTCTAATCTCACAGGATGATGCTCCCCCAAGGCCGCTCCCCTCCAAGCCCGCTCCCCCCGGCTCGGCCTCATTCACCGTGCTCCAGGGAGGAGCCGGCAGCAAGGGCTCTGGCCACGAGGGACCTGTGGACGTGCAGAAGGGCACGCTGACTGCCAGCCAGCCCAGGCCGAGGGTT
The DNA here is from genome assembly GCA_004026805.1 of Lasiurus borealis. NCBI lineage: Eukaryota > Metazoa > Chordata > Mammalia > Chiroptera > Vespertilionidae > Lasiurus > Lasiurus borealis. Next base: position 1,568 of record PVJN01031707.1, on the reverse strand, counting down.
CAACCTGCATCTGCAGGAGGGCCCTTTTCAGGCAGGGACACAGACAGAGGCCATTCTTTCTGCCTTCCCCGGCTTGTGAACGCCTCCTCTCCCTTCTGAGCAGGGGAATGGGGAGTCGGGGGGCTGACGAAGGAATGGAGGTGTGTGTCTGCACTCCAATCTGGAGGGAGACAGGACAAGCCCAACTGTGCAGCTTGAGGGTGCTGGCTCCATCCCTCTCAGTCCTGCTCCTGGTCTACTTCAGGCCTCTCCTGCAGTTCAGGCTGTATTCCTGGCTGCCGTGGCTCAGTGGATTGAGCATCATCCCACAGATCAGTGGTTCTCAACCTTTCTAAATGCCGAGACCCTTTAATACAGCTCCTCATGTTGTGGTGACCCCCCAACCATAAAGTTATTTTTGTTGCTACTTCATAACTGTAATTTTGCAGCTGTTATGAATCGTATCTGTGTTTTCCAACGGTCTTAGGCGACCCCTGTGAAAGTGTTGTTCGACCCCCAGGTTGAGAACCGCTGCCTTAGACCAACCGGTCCCAGGTACGATTCCCAGCCAGGGCACATGCCTGGGTTGTGGGCTTCATCCCCAGTAGGGGGTGTGCAGGAGGCAGCCAGTCAATGATTTTCTCTCTCATCATTGATGTTTCTATCCCTCTTCCTCTCTCTTCCTCTCCAAAATCAATAAAAAGATATTTTGTTAAAGTTCAGGGTGTAGCCACATGGGCCAGTATAACAGGTGCCAAACTGGCCATCCCAGGGCAGAGGCGCTGAAAAGCAGTAGTCAGGACAAGACCAGGCTGCCAGGACGGAGGTGGGGGTGGAGGGAGAGATGCTGGGATAGACACCCCCCACTTCCCCCAGTCAGGGCATCTGCTCAGCTCTGCCAGGCGGCCCCAACTGAAGGACCCTGGAGGCCACCACCTGGGGCTTCCCCTGTTCAGGGGGTGCGAACAAGTCTGAGCTAAAGGAAACTCCCCAAAGCCCAGACAGCGCGCCTCCTCCCTAAGGTACCCCCTTCCTCGCTAGGCCTCACAGGAGCGTGGGGAGCGGTTCTGGGTAGGCATGCCCCCCACCGCTGCCAGCCCCATGGATGGATGGATGGGGAGGGAGTGGGCGGGGAGAGGGCGGGCATTAGAGCCGCCCCGGAGGCCTCGGTTGGGGGAATGGAAATGTCCCCAGGTCGCGGTGCAGGAACCAGGAAGAACCCGGCTCTCAAGGTACGCGGGGAGCTACCCAGCTCAGCACGGCCTTCAGGAGGACAGGTCTCCTGGAAGGTGCGGCGGGAAGGGGCGCGGGCATCTCCAGGGCGGCAGGAGGGGCGACCCGGGCGCCGGTACCCGCGCGCAGGGTCCCCCAGCCACGCCGGCGCCCGGACACACCTCCGCCGGGCGCGCAAGGGAGGGGCCGGGGCGCGGAAGCCGTGGCGCGCGGCACGTACGCGGGGGATCCGCCGCGTGGGGGGTGAGGATGGGGGACCCGAGGCCTCGCGCGGACAGGACAGGGGGAGCCGCCGGCCCCAGGTCCCGGGCAGGGTGGCGGGGGCGCGCGGAGGGGCCCCGGGACAGGTGGACCCC